>JAZGLO010000320.1:0-38811 GCA_036873155.1 Biomphalaria sudanica
TTGTAAACATAGAGTTGAAGCTAGGTGCTGAAACAAATGATACATACATATATTAGACATAAATGAATAACAGCACCAGGGACCAAGTTTTTAAGAGAAAAAGTAGTGAATTAAAATGCTACGAAAATAAGGGCATGCGCCGACCGAGGCTCGAACCTGTGACTCCGGATTCGACACCACCGCCTAGCGATAACGCACCAAGCGAAACTAACCTCTAGACCATCGGAATGTCCAAAAAAACATTCTTCTGATCCAGAGTCATTTCGCCCGTATGCAAATTACCACCCCAGTGGTCAAAGGTCACAAGCCCCAGCTAGCCCCTCCCCCACTCGAAATGACTCTGGATCAGAAGAATGTTTTTTTGGACATTCCGATGGTCTAGAGGTTAGTTTCGCTTGGTGCGTTATCGCTAGGCGGTGGTGTCGAATCCGGAGTCACAGGTTCGAGCCTCGGTCGGCGCATGCCCTTATTTTCGTAGCATTTTAATTCACTACTTTCTCTCTTAAAAACTTGGTCCCTGGTGCTGTTATTCATTTATGTCTAATATATGTATGTATCATTTGTTTCAGCACCTAGCTTCAACTCTATGTTTACATTTACAGCATTATTGCTCGTACCCACTGAAGCTTCTATATGTAATGTGTTTATGTTGTTCACTTGTCTTTGTGAGAGATATACAATTAGATAGAGCCATCGTTTGTCTAATACATGCCTAACGGCTGTCTGTGTAGGCTCTATCGAAATTGTTAGTGAACGGATGCTGCGAGAGTGGGGGAGGGGCTAGCTGGGGCTTGTGACCTTTGACCACTGGGGTGGTAATTTGCATACGGGCGAAATGACTCTGGATCAGAAGAATGTTTTTTTTGGACATTCCGATGGTCTAGAGGTTAGTTTCGCTTGGTGCGTTATCGCTAGGCGGTGGTGTCGAATCCGGAGTCACAGGTTCGAGCCTCGGTCGGCGCATGCCCTTATTTTCGTAGCATTTTAATTCACTACTTTCTCTCTTAAAAACTTGGTCCCTAGTGCTGTTATTCATTTATGTCTAATATATGTATGTATCATTTGTTTCAGCACCTAGCTTCAACTCTATGTTTACATTTACAGCATTATTGCTCGTACCCACTGAAGCTTCTATATGTAATGTGTTTATGTTGTTCACTTGTCTTTGTGAGAGATATACAATTAGATAGAGCCATCGTTTGTCTAATACATGCCTAACGGCTGTCTGTGTAGGCTCTATCGAAATTGTTAGTGAACGGATGCTGCGAGAGTGGGGGAGGGGCTAGCTGGGGCTTGTGACCTTTGACCACTGGGGTGGTAATTTGCATACGGGCGAAATGACTCTGGATCAGAAGAATGTTTTTTTGGACATTCCGATGGTCTAGAGGTTAGTTTCGCTTGGTGCGTTATCGCTAGGCGGTGGTGTCGAATCCGGAGTCACAGGTTCGAGCCTCGGTCGGCGCATGCCCTTATTTTCGTAGCATTTTAATTCACTACTTTCTCTCTTAAAAACTTGGTCCCTGGTGCTGTTATTCATTTATGTCTAATATATGTATGTATCATTTGTTTCAGCACCTAGCTTCAACTCTATGTTTACATTTACAGCATTATTGCTCGTACCCACTGAAGCTTCTATATGTAATGTGTTTATGTTGTTCACTTGTCTTTGTGAGAGATATACAATTAGATAGAGCCATCGTTTGTCTAATACATGCCTAACGGCTGTCTGTGTAGGCTCTATCGAAATTGTTAGTGAACGGATGCTGCGAGAGTGGGGGAGGGGCTAGCTGGGGCTTGTGACCTTTGACCACTGGGGTGGTAATTTGCATACGGGCGAAATGACTCTGGATCAGAAGAATGTTTTTTTGGACATTCCGATGGTCTAGAGGTTAGTTTCGCTTGGTGCGTTATCGCTAGGCGGTGGTGTCGAATCCGGAGTCACAGGTTCGAGCCTCGGTCGGCGCATGCCCTTATTTTCGTAGCATTTTAATTCACTACTTTCTCTCTTAAAAACTTGGTCCCTGGTGCTGTTATTCATTTATGTCTAATATATGTATGTATCATTTGTTTCAGCACCTAGCTTCAACTCTATGTTTACATTTACAGCATTATTGCTCGTACCCACTGAAGCTTCTATATGTAATGTGTTTATGTTGTTCACTTGTCTTTGTGAGAGATATACAATTAGATAGAGCCATCGTTTGTCTAATACATGCCTAACGGCTGTCTGTGTAGGCTCTATCGAAATTGTTAGTGAACGGATGCTGCGAGAGTGGGGGAGGGGCTAGCTGGGGCTTGTGACCTTTGACCACTGGGGTGGTAATTTGCATACGGGCGAAATGACTCTGGATCAGAAGAATGTTTTTTTGGACATTCCGATGGTCTAGAGGTTAGTTTCGCTTGGTGCGTTATCGCTAGGCGGTGGTGTCGAATCCGGAGTCACAGGTTCGAGCCTCGGTCGGCGCATGCCCTTATTTTCGTAGCATTTTAATTCACTACTTTCTCTCTTAAAAACTTGGTCCCTGGTGCTGTTATTCATTTATGTCTAATATATGTATGTATCATTTAAAGCAATTAAATGCGTTTCAAAAGCTATCACAATAACTTTCACCCAGACACAATCAGACACTCACCCGCCACTTTCCCAACTGGTCCAGACAAATGATAGGATCATAGCGCAGTGAGAAAGCTAAAAGCATGAAATTGCGCTTAACAAAAACAATTGGTAAAAATATTTCTAATCGAACAGATTCAATATTGTTAGTCTAGATCTATTACAAATTTAATTGCTTGACTGATCCAAACTAATTGATTCCTCTATCCCTTAGTCTAATGGATCGTTAGGTCTACACAATAGATACAATTACATTTAATATAAACTTTGTTTTTTTTTAAAGTATCTTGTCAAGTCCACTGGTTCGAACTTCCATTCTAAACTTCAAGTGTATTACATCAATTAACCGCCATTGTCAGTTGTGTGACATGGCCATGATCCACCATGTCAGATGGTGGGGGAGTGACATGGCCATGGTGTCACATATTGTGCTGACACCTGCCAGCTCTCTTGAGCAAGAAATGCATGGTTTTCTAAATATAAACTCTCTCTCCATCTCTCTCTCTCTCTCTCAGTCTCTCACTCTTTCATTAACCCACCCTATATATCTCTCTCTCCTTCCCTGTCTGTGAAAAACTGAAAAGCCTGGACTCAGTTGCGCTTTGTTTTTACGCAAGGTGTACATTGCATCTGAGAACCGTTAGATGTACACTAGCTGTACTTGTGATATTGTCAATATGCATATTTCAGTACGACTTCTACTCATTTCAAGCTCACAACTTTGCTGCATAATGTTGTGATCAGTTTTCACTGTGTTCAAATGATTTGATTTTTGTGAACAAATTCCTGGACTTGACCATCGTGTTTCTCCATCTCCTAACGCTATTCAAGCTTTCTTTTGGATATTGTAGTTGACAACAAAGTGAGTTTGTTTTTTATAACAGTAATACTAACGAACTAATAATTGAACAACTTATGACTAACTTATGTAGACAAATTACTATTTATTATTATACAGATATTACAGGACAGACAACTCTAGCAAAAATAAAGTTTAAAAACAGTAAAAAAATACAAATATCTATTCGGTGCCTAAATCACAAATATCTTGTTAGTTTACGAATATAGTCAACTGGTTTATGAATACCTTCAACTGGTTTATGAGTAATATAAACAAGGGAGGCGCGGTGGCTGAGTGGTAGTTCGCCGGGGGTCCCTGGTTCGAATCCTGGTGAAGACTGGGATTTTTAATTTCGGTGCTTCTGAGTTCACCCAGCTCTAATGGGTACCTTTTGATTGTCAAAAGAGCTTCTTCGAACTCTAGGCATTGTAAGCCTGCTTGAACAACCGTTCTGTCTGGAAGAGATCCAAGTCAATGCCTATGTAAAGCATTGCTATTTCCGATATATCTGGCACTCCGGGCGCATGGACTAAAATGCATGGCCGAAGCCGAGTACACCAGGAACCTCCGCCATTTTTCTATGTTGTACCAAGCTAACCGTGCAGGACTCGCCATTGGTGTAACGGTCCCTTGAGGAACGGCGCATGTGACAATTAGTTGGTACATACCACATTAGTTGGTCGTTGTGCTGGCCACATGACACCCTCGTTACCGTAGGCCATAGAAATAGATGACCTTTACATCATCTGCCCTATGGACCATAAGGTCTGAAATGGAACTAATATAAACAAAGTATACTATTAGATAACGCAATATTACATACAATAACAATGTTTACTTTTAATAACAACCAAATGGTAATCTAAGTGTGTATCTCGTTGCCCCTGCTTTTTCGTAAAACTTTCAAATATCTTTGAAAAACGCATTTAACCAACACATAGTTTTATATTTGGTAAGTTTATTATAATATAGATGGTAGCTATTGTCAATGAGAGAAACTATTGTAATTTCATTCAAATCTTTGAGAATATTTGACATAAATACATTCTAGCAGCAAACGTTTGCTTGTCAAAGACAACAAGTTAGATAGAGATATATAGATAGATATATTTGTTTCCAAATGGTCTATCATCTCTTAGACTAGTTCTTTCTTTGCAAGCTCCCATTTTGAAGCCGTTTGACGTAATGTGTTTTTTTTCATTGATAAAAAGATGATGAAACAAGATTTCATGGACAAGTTGTGTTAATACACAAACTCATAGGCAGCCACCACCTGATCTCAGACGCGGCATTTGCCGTAAGCAGGACTCGGGACGACTGTCATACGCGGGGCCCAGGGGGAGTGTCGTACGCGGGCCAGTGAGTCGTAACCTAGACTCTATAGGCCTATACCATACCACATAACAATAACGGGTTCGTCCGTCTCTAATGATGCAGACTTTATTTTAGTTACAAGACCACAATATTTTAGTGGGTACCAGTACGTAGTTTTGGCCGTCTCATCATACTATGTATTTTATTGTTATTGTTCTGTATGCAAGATTTTGCTTGTAAGATTGTGTCCCCTAATGTCCCTAACTAATGATTCAAAAACATTTTGGACAAAAATTCAACAAACTAAATAATAATAATATTTTTTATCGCGCTTCCTCGGACGCGGGGTCTGATGCTGTTATCCTACTCGCTTCCCCCTTAGGCCTCCTTTACCGGATCTGCTCTTGGGCAAGGAATATTCAATCCAAAGACTTGTTTTGATTGTCTAAAATAATAACTTTTTCAAAGAATTTTTTTTACACTTAAAAACAAACTGAACAACATTTGGCAAGAAAACTTAATGTAATACAAGGTTACAAAGACAGTTGTGTAGAAACACAAACTCAATCACCGCCATCGAAGTGGTCCGCTATGGCAGGTAAAAATAGGCAGGTTTCATTATTTTCATAAAGAATATCAGAAACTATGACTTACAAGCTATCAACAATTACAACCCTGTCTCCGTCGATACATAAAGAAGAGACGTGCTCGAGTCGAAAGTGTTGCCGGTACTGTTGTATTGTTAGTTCGACTAACGACAAAATTTAGTTAAATCCTAAGTGTCACAAAGAACGCATCACAAATGAAGAGAGGAGAAACAGGATTGATACAGCAATTTGACCTTGCAGTGACCTGCTAACCATTGTCTAAAAACCTAAACTCAAACTTTATGGCCACATCACAAGGTCCTTATGGTTCGCAAAAACATTCCTTCATGGAACAGAAAATGAAGAGGAAGACAGAGAAATCGATGAAAGGATAAGATGAAAGAATGGTCAGGCCTGTCAGTGAACAAAATTCTACCAAAGGCAAAGGAATAAAGAAAGACGATTGACAGATCTTGTGTTTTGCCCCAAACGGTCCAACAGACTAAGTGACAGAGAAGATGTAAACCTGGCCTGACGATAGTATTGACTCTAATTGATGTGGTTGTTTTGTAAAGGGTCTATCTCTCATTCAAAGACTCAACAAATATAACTCTTCCCTTGGACAAAAACAACCAAAGACTTGTCCCTTTTGTTAAGTGTTTATTGTTTGTAATATATAGTCGTGTACACTTGTAGGCGTGTACAAGATAAATTACTACTTATTAATGTTGTTTTTAAATTATGTTCCGTTTATATGCTTACTAAATAGATTTTTTTTCTCTTTAAAAAAACAAGTAAACCTTTTTTTTTGTATATGTAGCTAGTTAGTTTGACAGAAATTACTTGTTATAGTAATAGAATTTAAAAAAAAATTTGGATAAAAAATCTATAATCGTTTGGATATTTGTGTTAAAAATATGGTAAGAAGTCACCTCCCTTACTTAGTCATTTTCGATGTTCGTTCGTTTTGTTTAAATAGTGAATAGTTGTAAAAATGTAATCTTGTGAGAAATAAAAACTGCTTGCATAGTTGATTTTAAAAATTAAATTTTTCGCTTTCAGAAACGAAAAAAAGTAGCCGTTGCATCAGAACTTTGGAATGTCTAAATTATCATGATGTCGGATTTTCAATATCTTTTCTAGTTTACGAGACCTAAACGGGACGGACAGATATACAGACCACACAACACTAACAGCGGCTATTCCCCTTTTGGGGGGCCGCTAAGAAGTCAGAAGAGTTACTACGACAATCGTTTTTCACTTGAAAACAAGCTGTGCAACCTATTATTGATAATGCGACCCCTGGACCTTTAGGCAAGAAAATAATTGTAATGTAAGTCAGAAAAGCGATTTAAAAAACAACAACATACGTCGTTGTTGTTTTTTACTTGGAACCTATTATCAACCTATTATCGATATTGAGATTTTTTGTTACCTATATAACATTTAATTTTTTTAATTGCGTAAAGGAGGAATCAGTTTTTCAATCATATAGATTTTCTAGTTTTTTATATCTAAACGTGACAGACAGAGAGACGGACGTTACAAAATTAATAGCTGCTTTTGATCTTAAACAGGGCCACTAAAATGGAAAAAAAAGAGTTTATTTAAGAATTAGAATAACCCTCCCCCGCCCCCGTGTACACGGAAGACACGCCTCTGCACAAACCACTGTATAAATTTTGGACCTTAAAAAATGAATATATCCCTTCTACTTGATCTAGTCGTACAATGAATCATTTGATCCGGTCTGCCGAACGTCAGCACAAAGTGTTATGAAATCCTTCCTCCAAAGAAAAAAAAAGGTTCGAAAAACGTATAATTACCTCCGTTACAGCCCTAACATTTTCTCTGATGGATTGGTACCATGAGCTGGGACTCTGAATGTAGAATGTACCTGGAAAAGTGAACAGATTTCTATAACCTCTATTGGGTTTTATCCCAACTACCCGTATTTTTTGTGCAGAATTTTGTTCTCTATCAGGCACACTTAAAATGATAGCATAGTAATGTCAGTTTAATTTCAAAAGAAAAACTGACAAATGCCAAAGATATATAAGGAAAAAGGTACTTCCGGCCCAATTTATAATTCTAGTATTAAACCAAAGAAACGAAACGCATAAGCGCAACAAAGCCCATTGGTGATTGGAATTGTGCTTCGTGTGTTTGCATCGACAATGAATAATTGAAAAAACGTTTCAATTTAATACGAGAATGGAAAGTGGAATAAATAACGTACCAGACAGACAAAGTGAGTTGAGGTGAAGTTTTGTAATACTAAAAAAATATTTCTGCTGAATGATTAGTTCTCCACGCCTTGATAAGTAGCCTATAATGAAGATCTGTTTTTTTTTTAATTTAAAAAGTGATGTATTTTTTTTTAAACTGCGTGCATATTTAATTTTAGAAACTAAACGGTTCGCTTTCAGAAAACAGAAATGTAGCCTATGGACTAGAAATTTGCAAGATATAAAATACCATATCATCATATTTTCAATTTCTTGTCTAGTTTTTGCGATCAAAATGTGACAGACGGACAGACACATACAACTAATAGCGGCTTTTCCCATTTCGAATGCCTCTAATAATTCTGAGAAATTATAACAGTCAAACCAGAATTTTCATCTTGTGGGCAGCCACCTAAAAATTTTTCCCTAAATATTTATATAAACTGTCAACTTTCTAGGAAAATTGATTGTTAGAGCACTTTTTGAGATCCGTGCCCACCCAGGCAGGTTCCACCCATGAATTTGCAATGAGACGAGAGGTATTCTATTTGTGTAGATTTCTTACTTACGCATGTTATGTTATATGTTTAATTACTTGTAACTAGAAAATGGTGAAGCTGCTGCTAGTTGTAGACGTTACATTGAACGTACAACTTATTGTAAAGTATTCCTAAATATTCATTATGCTTGATCACATTACTCACGCTGACCAGCAGGATACTGTTACAAACCTATCCTCAGTCCAGGGTTATCTCCCAAATGTTGCAGTATAATTATTATTATTGATCTACTGGTTTGAATTAGATCTACGTTAAACATGGAGAATAGTCCATTCAATTTTTTGAGTTTTATTTTGCCACGAAAGTAAAAGTAGATTGTGTGAAAATAAGTTTACCCGTTCAGCAGACATATTTATATCAAATATAAAATAATGTGAAAACGGGTTTACCCGATTTGTAAAAAAAATAGTTTTTTTAATAGAGATACAATTAGGTATTTTTGTCCATTTTTAGGGCCTTCCTGTAGTGGTAGGGACAGTGATTATACATTACGGTCTCTGCCATGATCTAAGGCTGTGGCGTAGCAACCATGGCGCGAATGAGCTCATTACGCTTGGGCCCATGTCTCAAGGCCAGTTGGAGCCCATATTAGAACTTAGGAAGAACATTTTTTTGTGCATTTAAAACACTTTTAAGTAGTTTAACTCTGTTAAGAAGTTGTAACAACATTGACTTTTATTAAGACACTATTACTTATATGCAGTCCTAACTGAATCAAATGTCATGGCATAATTACTTTTTTTTAAGAAAAAGGTACAATCTTTACATTGGAGTGTCTTAACATTTAGTTTACTCATTTTTTTGTTACACACTAAATTTGTCTTATTGGCTGGAGAGGAGCCATCAAGATGTTCTTGAACCCGGAGTACTGGTGTGATATTTACTTGTATAGCAGGCAGTGGTTACGTCCTCGCAGTACTGGTGTGATATTTACTTGTATAGCAGGCAGTGGTTACGTCCTATAGTCCTCGCAGTACTGGTGTGATATTTACTTGTGTAGCAGGCAGTGGTTACGTCCTATAGTCCTCGCAGTACTTGTGTGATATTTACTTGTGTAGCAGGCAGTGGTTACGTCCTCGCAGTACTGGTGTGATATTTACTTGTATAGCAGGCAGTGGTTACGTCCTATAGTCCTCGCAGTACTGGTGTGATATTTACTTGTATAGCAGGCAGTGGTTACGTCCTCGCAGTACTGGTGTGATATTTACTTGTGTAGCAGGCAGTGGTTACGTCCTCGCAGTACTGGTGTGATATTTACTTGTGTAGCAGGCAGTGGTTACGTCCTATAGTCCTCGCAGTACTGGTGTGATATTTACTTGTATAGCAGGCAGTGGTTACGTCCTCGCAGTACTGGTGTGATATTTACTTGTATAGCAGGCAGTGGTTACGTCCTATAGTCCTCGCAGTACTGGTGTGATATTTACTTGTATAGCAGGCAGTGGTTACGTCCTATAGTCCTCGCAGTACTGGTGTGATATTTACTTGTGTAGCAGGCAGTGGTTACGTCCTATAGTCCTCGCAGTACTTGTGTGATATTTACTTGTGTAGCAGGCAGTGGTTACGTCCTCGCAGTACTGGTGTGATATTTACTTGTATAGCAGGCAGTGGTTACGTCCTATAGTCCTCGCAGTACTGGTGTGATATTTACTTGTATAGCAGGCAGTGCTTACGTCCTCGCAGTACTGGTGTGATATTTACTTGTGTAGCAGGCAGTGGTTACGTCCTCGCAGTACTGGTGTGATATTTACTTGTGTAGCAGGCAGTGGTTACGTCCTATAGTCCTCGCAGTACTAGTGCGATATTTGCTTGTATAGCAGTCAGTGGTTACGTCCTATAGTCCTCGCAGTACTGGTGTGATATTTACTTGTGTAGCAGGCAGTGGTTACGTCCTATAGTCCTCGCAGTACTGGTGTGATATTTACTTGTGTAGCAGGCAGTGGTTACGTCCTATAGTCCTCGCAGTACTGGTGTGATATTTACTTGTGTAGCAGGCAGTGGTTACGTCCTATAGTCCTCGCAGTGCTAGTGTGATATTTACTTGTGTAGCAGGCAGTGGTTACGTCCTATAGTCCTCGCAGTACTGGTGTGATATTTACTTGTATAGCAGGCAGTGGTTACGTCCTATAGTCCTCGCAGTACTGGTGTGATATTTACTTGTGTAGCAGGCAGTGGTTACGTCCTATAGTCCTCGCAGTACTGGTGTGATATTTACTTGTGTAGCAGGCAGTGGTTACGTCCTATAGTCCTCGCAGTACTGGTGTGATATTTACTTGTGTAGCAGGCAGTGGTTACGTCCTATAGTCCTCGCAGTACTGGTGTGATATTTACTTGTATAGCTGGCAGTGGTTACGTCCTATAGTCCTCGCAGTACTGGTGTGATATTTACTTGTATAGCAGGCAATGGTTACGTCCTATAGTCCTCGCAGTACTGGTGTGATATTTACTTGTATAGCTGGCAGTGGTTACGTCCTATAGTCCTCGCAGTACTGGTGTGATATTTACTTGTATAGCTGGCAGTGGTTACGTCCTGTAGTCCTCGCAGTACTGGTGTGATATTTACTTGTGTAGTAGGCAGTGGTTACGTCCTACAGTCCTCGCAGTACTGGTGAGATATTTACTTGTGTAGCAGGCAGTGGTTACACTAATAGTCCAATATTTAAACTACATCCTTACATATTACTCCCTAATGTGTCTTAAAACGAATGGATATTAATTAATAATATCGTTTTATCCCTTGCTTTTAAGAATGTGCGCTTATAAAACTGTCTCTAATTCAGTCACAAGAAGCACTGACACTTGATTTCCAGCATCAATTCGGTCCAACACAAAGCCGTGTTTATGCCATCATGTTAAATGTTTTCTTGGAGGTTCAGCGATTGCCTATTAAAATTATTCTGATAGCGGATTCCAGCGGTGGGTGATTTTGAAACCAATACGATGCCAATGCCCATACATTCTCATCGTATGACCTCAAAACCATCCATTCAAAGTTTGTTTGTTTTTGTTTTCTTGCGGTGGTTGATTTTGAATCCAATACGATGCCAATACCCACTCATTCTCATCGTATGACCTTATAACCATCCATTCGAATAACTTGTTTTTTTTTTAAAGGTACGATATTTATATTGGAATGTCTTTGCTTTTAGATTACTCATTTTTGTCACACACTAGATTTGTCTTATTGGCTGGAGGGGGGGGGGGGGCACCAAGATGTTCTTGAACCCGGGCCCACGGGTACCTTGCTACGCCACTGATCTATGAACATTTATTCCAAGTTTTATCAAGATTGGTCAAACGGTTTTGATTTCTATGCGGGACATACACACATTCATACGCCCTACTTTCTGTTTTATATATTAGATTAGTAATTAAAGTGCGTCTATCCTATCTATATTTAGGATGAAACAATATCGACCCGTTTCTAATTTCTGGATTCGCCTCTGGTAAGGCATAAAGTTTTCACGTATGGGAGAAAACAAACTTAAAGAGATTTATAATGCAGTAGGGGGTAAAGCCTCTATTACCTGTTGGGCGTGGCTGACATTGTTGTGTCACGTAAAGTATCACTGACCACTAGGCCCTGGGTTGCCTGAGCTAGCCAGAAAAACCAGTGACTTGGCAGAAGTTATTGGTTAATATGCATGACTAAATGTATGACGCGTAGGACGTAATCATCTTCTTTTTTGAAGTAACGTCTGTATTATATAAGATAAGATAAGAAGGCCGCCTACGAGTTTGTGTTCATCCTCAAGTTCTTGTTATTACTTCATAAGTTCGCCCACTACCAACCCTCCTATGTTATATATATTTAATTACTTATTATTAGAAAATGGTGAAGCAGCTGTTAGTTCTAGGCCTGACGTTGAACCTACAACTTATTGTAATGTATTTCTATCTATTCAATAGGCTTGATCACTATACTGACGCTGACCAGCAGGATACTGTTACAAACCTATCCTCAGTCTGGGCTTATCTGTCATCTCCCAATTGTTGCAGTATAATTATCACTTATGACGTGTCGTCAGCATTGTGGTGATGATTGCGGCAATGTTTGCCGCATCGGGTGACACTCTAAAACAGAATATCGCTACTAGTTTATTATTTTTTTTTTACAAACCTTGTATCAACTCACTCTGTCTGTCTGTCTGGGTGGAATATTGTACACTTTATTTCTCCCTGTTCCCCTTTTCGGATCATAATTAATTAATTTGCTTTTATAAACGAATGTACTAAACAAAAGGGAGATAAGTCTTAAGTAGAGATTTTTCAATATTTAAATGTTAAACTATAGACTTTTTCAGAGTATAAAACCTTCCATTTCTATAGAAGCTCATTGGGCTAACGAGATAGATAGATAGATAAATAGATAGATAGTAGGAATCCCAATAGATAGATAGATAAATAGATAGATAGTAGGTATCCCAAAATGTAGGGATTTCCTAAAATTTCCTCAGAATCAATTTCTTTTCTGATTAAAAAAAATACGTAAATGTTATTCGTTGAACAATTTCAGAGAAAGAGAAGCAACAACACACCCGGCAAGACGTTATGGCGATAGAAGTTCTACGATAATATAAAAACACACAAAACTTTTTATAATATATTTTTTCCCTCTATTGTATATATGATATACATTTCTATCCCCGCAAAAAAACAACAATAATAAACACATTTAATGAACGATTTGCCTATTTCATGAATACATAGAACACAATAGACTTTAATCCTAAATGTAAGGGACACAATAACTATTGTTCTTCATATCAAAACAAAAAATATGTTCGAACACACACACATACACATCATAGATATGTATCATTCTTTTTATAAGACATAATGAAATTATAATAAAATATGAAAGGAAAACATTAGGCGCCAAAACGCCGGCATCAGACGACCAGTTCGCAAAAATGGAGGCTCAAAAGCGACTGCAAGTGAATGTACTGCTTCGGTCCAAACTGTCAGAACCAGGTGTAAAGAAATGTTGGGAGTGGAAAAAACACGAGAAGCTGTCAAAGTTCTCTCATCTAAATTGTGCAAATAAATTGTTTCTTTCATACATTTTATGTGTATGTTTACTGTAAAGTTCCCTTTTAAGACCTTGCGATTCATAGGGCAGATGATGTTTAGGTCATCTTTTTCTTTGGCCAACGGTAAACGAGCAGGGTGGCCAGCACAACGACCAACCGCCTTTACTTTTATCAACTTAATTCAGCTACCCATTAGAGTTGGGTGGACTCAGGGGCGCTCTAAAAATCCCAGTCTTCACCGAGATTCGAACCCATGACGCCAGATTTGGAAGCCAAGAGCTTAACCACACAGCCACCGCGCCCCCTTTTATAGTACAGCGTATGTAGTATACTTTGTAAAATTAAAATATCTTCATGGAATATGTGATTTAGAAACAATGTATCAACCATCTTACACTCATCTGTCTGTAGACCATTTCCAAAACGTTGTCCTAAGTCTGTTCCGATCATGTCAAACTTGTTTTTCCAATTTCTTTCTTTTTTTTTATTTTCCCTTCCTCTTCTAGTCCATGGCTAAAGAAAGCTTTGACCTGAAAGATGATGTCAAGGTCAAGTCTGCTAACTCAGACAATGGTGAGTACTCACGTCTATCTGATCTACTTAATGAACAAACCTGGTCAAGACTACAAATGTTCTGGTCGTTGCGTCTTGAAGACAAATGTCTCCTCATGTCGTATATGTGTACGTCTGTCCTCGACAGTAGATGCCCTTTTGGTCTCAAATGTATATCCCGCGGCCTTAGTAATAAATCTCCAGATGTTTTCTTCGGAAGCCGCTTGCTGCTAGGTGCTCTCTTCTATGTCAGTTAAAGCAAGCTGACGCCTAAGCTGGTTTTGAAAGCGTTTTCGGGGGCACCTCTGTAACATCGAACACCTTTCAGCTCATCAAAAAAGGATTGTCTTTGGCGTTCGCTAGTACCATTAGGCCCTAATGATTAGGGGATTGATCGGACACCCTCAACGAGGTAGACCACTTTACATGTCTGGAAAGCACTGTATTCAATGACGCATCACATTCAAGAGAAGTTGCTAAGAGAAGTTGCGCTTTGAGATGCCTCCAATGGAAAGTGTGGCGAAATAAATCGCACCAGCTGCTTACAAAAATCAATGTTTACCAAGCAATAGATCTCTGATTTCTACTATATAGATATGAGACATGGGTCTTATGCAGAACACTTTTACCGAAGATGTCTGCGCCCTATCATGGGCGTACGATGGCAGGACCACACCACAAATTACGGATGTTCAAGTAGTTATGCAAATTTAAATTTTAAGTGATTGTCAGTAAACATTGGTTGCTTTCAGTTGCATGTAATATGATGTAATACTCCTTTTTAACAGCATAATGTATTGTTATAAACCTGGTGGTGGCACAAATGGGGGTAGTGGTGTGTGTGTAGCCAGCCGACGCAAATCACCAACAGAGTTAAATGTGACTGAAGGTAATGTCAGTGAAAACTTTCGTCAATGGAGAAGACAAGTGGAACTGTTTCTGTTAGCAATAGGAGCTGAAGAAAAACCAAAATCAGACAAAAAGCAGTAATACTACATTGTGCTGGACCTCAGGCCCAAGAGATTTGTGAGCAGTTGCAGTATGATGAGAATGAAGACGTGAATGACCCGCAAATATTACTAAAGAAATTACACGACTATTGCAACCCCAGAAAAATGTTCTGGAAAATGTGTTCATTACGCAATTTAGAGCTCAGGCTGAAAAATGTAATTTCAAGGAAAAGGATAGAATGATTAGAGACAAAATCGTATTCTCCGTGGAGAAAAGACTGCAGGAGAGATTATTGAATCACGATGATCTTACATTGAAGAAGTGTTTAGATATATGTCAAACATATGAGCAAACTGCAAAAGGATTGGCAGAGATAAATAAGGAAACTGTTGTGAAGATAGATAAGATAGAACAAAAGAAAACTGACAACAGAAACAACCTAATAGATTGCTGGTTTTGTGGAGGCGGACATGCAGTGAACAGAACATCATGTCCGGCTTGGGGAAAAATTTGCAATAAACGCAAAGGTAAAAACCATTTTGCAGTTAAGTCTAAAACTAAGAATAAAATACATATGCATAATGCTATGGATGAATTTGACCAAGAGGAACACTTAAACTCAATAAATGTGTTGAACATAAATAGGGACAGAATGACAGTACTATTCATGATAAATGGTCAACAAATAAGATTTCAACTGGACACAGGAGCTGATGTTAACATTATATGTAAGAAATATGTAAAAAAGACCCAAATTAAAAAAACTGTTGAAACATTAACAATGTGGAATAATTCCAAATTAAAAACTGAGGGCACTGCTAACTTAATAATAACGAATCCTAAAAACAAAAAGAACTATTTGGTAACATTCACAGTTGTAGAGAACCACTACCAATGCTTATTAGGCCGTAAAACATGCCAAAGTTTAAGTCCGATCACATTAAATAAAGATAGATTCATATCACAAGTAAACACTATGGATTATCATCTGGGAGATTTAGGTGAAACGTCATTAACTGTCAATGAGAACATAGCTCCGGTGGTATCACCTTGTCGTAATATACCATTTGCATTTCAAAAGAAAGTGGAAGCAGAAATAGAGACATTAGTAAAAAGGAAAATATTAATTCCTGTAAATGAACCAACAGATTGGGTCAGCCAGATGGTTGTGGTTCAAAAGCCAAATGGGGATTTAAGGGTCTGCATTGACCCAAGACATCTTAACACTGCTTTAAAAAGAGAACATTTTAAGTTACCAACTTTGGAAGCTGTAATGCCACAGTTCCTAAATGCTAAAATATTTTCTAAATTAGATGTAAAGGAGCCTTACTGGCATGTACGTCTAGATGAAAAGTCTAGTCTACTAACAACCATGATCACACCTTATGGGCGGTACAGATGGTCAATATTTCCTTTTGGACTAAGTGTAAGTGGAGAAATATTCCAGAAGAAGTTAACAGAAGCATTGTTAGGATTAGAAGGATGAATTAATGTGGCTGATGATAACGTGTTTGTGGGATGTGGTCAGTCCAAAGAAGAAGCAGAAAAAGATCACTCTGACAAACTGAAGAGATTAAGAGAGAGATGCAAAGAGAAGTGCATTAAATTAAATGAAACAAAAACAGTAGAGAAACAAGACCAGATAAGTTTCATGGGACACTGCATTAGTGTGCAAGGCATAAAGCCTGACATAAAGAAGATCAAAGCTATTCTGGAAATGAAGAAACCAGAAAATAGCCAGGAAGCAAGAAAATTATGTGGAATGGTGCAGTATTTGTCAAAATTTTTTAACAATCTAGCCGAAGTGTCTCAACCATTAAGAGAACTAACAAAGAAAGATTGCAATTTTAGATAGACTGAAAAATGTGAAGAGGCATTCAACAAGATAAAAACAATTATTACAAATACTCCAGTCCTTATATTCTACAACCCTGACAGAAAAACTTGAAATACAAGTGGACAGTAGTCAACATGGACTTGGAGCTGTACTAATGCAAGAAGGACAACCATTAGAATTTGTCTCTAGAGCATTGACACCAACTGAAAAACGGTGGGCTCAGATTGAAAAAGAACTACCTGCCGTTGTTTTTGGGCTAGAAAGATTTGATCAATATACATTTGGAAGACATGTCATAATAATAAATGATCATAAGCCACTTGCAAATATCTTAAAGAAGCCTCTAAACCAGGCTCCAAGAAGATTACAAAACTTAATGTTGAGGAGCAATCGTTATGATTTCTCATTTCAGTGGGTAGAAGGAAACAGTTTACACATTGCTGACACATTATCAGGACTGTGCAATCATGAGGAGAAGCAAAAGGAAGTTTTTAACATATGCCAGACACAAGTTGTGGACATCCGTTATTAGAAAGAATAAAACAAGAAACAGTCTTAGATGACACATTAAGTAAATTATTAAAGCAAATTATGAATGGATGGCCTCAAAGAAAACAAGATTTAGACAACAGGATAAAATCATATTTTGATTTTGCTGATACTTTGGGACTTAGTAATGGAGTAATTTTGAAAGGAGAAAGGGTAGTCATACCTTTCAGTATGCGTCAAGAAAACCTGCACACAGCACACATTGCATATGATGGAATGATGAGGAGGGCCCGACAGACGATGTTCTGGCCAGGCATGGCTGATGAAATAAAGCAGATGGCAGAGACATGCACTGCTAGTCAAGAAAGAAAACCTATGAACCAGAGAGAAATACTTCTACAACATGATGAAGGAAATGTACCATGGGAAAAAGTTGGAGCTGACCTGATGGAAGTGGATGGAAGACAGTATCTAATTACTGTTGACTATTACTCTAATTTTATTGAGTATGATTATCTTATCAACAACATCACAAGATGTGATTAGAAAATTGAAAGGACAATTTGCTCGTTTTGGTGCTCCAAAAATGTTAATAACAGATGACGGTCCACAATTTAGTTCAAATAAGTTTTTGAGATTCACAAGGCGATGGAACATCAATCACATCAGATCAGATCCTGGTTATCCGAGAACAAATGAGAAGGCGGAAGCTGCTGTAAAGATAATGAAGAATTTAATACTGAAAACTAAACACAATGGTGATGATCCCTATGAAGCTTTACTGAAACTCAGAAATACACCTCGGCAATGTACCGGATTTAGCCCAGCTGAAATGTGCCTCAAAAGAAGTCCTCGGACATTGATTCCCAGCACTTCAAAGTGTTTAAGTGAACATGGTGTAGCTGAGAAGAAAGAGAATTACAAACGACAAGTAAAAAGACAATATGATAAGCAAGCTCGGGATTTACCAAAACTCCATCTAGGGCAAACTATTTATTACCAAAACCCAGGTCAAACAGGATGGTATCCAGGAATGATCAGGGAACAACTATCTCCAAGATCTTATAAGATCAAGGGAGATAATGGAGGACTATACATACGCAACAGATTTCATATTAAGCCAAGGAAAACTATTTTGAAAGACACTGACACTGATGTCTATGATGGGAATGTCTTGGATGATGATGATGATAATGAAGGGCCAGATTTCTCTGATAACTGTTCTCAGCATGCATCACAGTCAGAAGTAGTTTCTCATGTACCAGACAATAATTGTGATAGAAATAAGCCAGCAAAAATTAGCACTCAAGAAACAAATAAACCTGTGTGGCATAGGGATTATATGTACTATGAATTTTTATGTTGAAATATTTATTCTATATGTAACACACTCTCAATTGAAATTGATTGTTATTTTATCTTATCTTATCTTATATAATACAGACGTTACTTCAAAAAAGAAGATGATTATGTCCTACGCGTCATGCATTTAGTCATGCATATTAACCAATGACTTAAATTCTGCCAAGTCACTGTTTTTTCTGGCTAGCTCAGGCAACCCATTCCATGCTCCAATAGCACTAGGGAAGAAGGAGTATTTGTACAAATTTGTCCTAGCATATGGGACGAGGAATGTGCCTTTATTTTTGTGTCTTTCAGAGTATTTTATTAGATTTTGTTTTTGTATTTGAAGATTATGGTTCAGTGTTTTATGTATAATTGCTACTTTACTTTTGAGTCTTCTGTCCTGAAGGCTTCCTAAATTTAGTGATTTTACTAATGGTGTTACTCTAGTCAAATGTGAATATTCGTTTGTTATGAATCTCACTGCTCTATTTTGTGTTTGTTCCAGTTTCTTAATGTTTTCTTGAGTTGAGGGGTCCCAAACGGTGGATGCATATTCTATTATTGGCCTAACCAAGGTTAAATAACATTTTAGTTTTATGTTCTTATTTGATTTATAGAAATTTCTTTTAATAAACCCTAATGCTTTGTTTGATTTTTTTATAGTTTCATCAATATGTTTATTCCATGACAGTTTTTCATTTATTATAACACCTAGGTATTTTGCGTTTTTAGTCTGTGTTACTGGTTTGCCATGAATAAGATAAGTGGAATTAATTTGTTTTAGTTTTTTTGTTACTCTTAACAACTGACATTTTTCTGGGTGGAAAGACATGCTCCAATTTGATTCCCATTTCTGTAATTCATCTAATTCTCTTTGTAAAATATCTGTGTCTTGTATTGTTTTTATTGTTCTATATATTATGCAATCGTCTGCAAATAATCTGACTTTTGTTCCTGAACTAATGCAATTTGGTAAATCATTTATGTAAATTAAAAATAGTAGTGGACCCAAGACTGTTCCTTGAGGTACACCTGAGTTTACTGTTATTGGTGTTGATTTAGAGCCATTTATTATTACAGTTTGTTCTCTCCCTATCAGAAAATCTTTAATCCACTGATTTTTAGTTGTTATAATATTCATAAAATAAGATGAGTTATTAATGATTGTTATTTTAATTGCAAATATTTCTGATATGTGTTTTGTTAGCTATAGAAAGGGAAGGATGTTGATGTGTGTTTTATATAGGTTGCACCAATCGGTGTTTGGGAGTAACATCCCTTGTAACTGTTGTTGTCAACCAAGATGGCGTTAGATTAAACAGCTGATTTCATGTCTTATAATTTATATCCAGAGTCTTGTTATTACTCGTTCATGTTAATCAACATGTAGATCTAGATTTAGATTTAAATGTATTGAACAATTTGAAAAAAAGTTGATTTCTTATTTTATTGGCAGTAAGGATCTCTTGACTCTGTTTTATTTTATTGGCAGTAAGGAGATCTCTTGACTCTGTTTTATTTTATTGGCAGTAAGGAGATCTCTTGACTCTGTTTTATTTTATTGGCAGTAAGGAGATCTCTTGACTCTGTTTTATTTTATTGGCAGTAAGGAGATCTCTTGACTCTGTTTTATTGTATTGGCAGTAAGGAGATCTCTTGACTCTGTTTTATTGTATTGGCAGTAAGGAGATCTCTTGACTCTGTTTTATTGTATTGGCAGTAAGGAGATCTCTTGACTCTGTTTTATTGTATTGGCAGTAAGGAGATCTCTTGACTCTGTTTTATTGTATTGGCAGTAAGGAGATCTCTTGACTCTGTTTTATTTTATTTATTTATTTTAAAATTTTTCTCACTCTTCCTCTCTTCATTTTCTAACGTTTTTCTGTGTGTTTCCTTATCTGGTCGCCTATTTGCTCAATATCCCATTCTCTTCTTTTTCTCTCTTGCTGTATTTTGTTGCTTAAAGCACATAAACCGGATTTTATAAATCACAGTGTATTATGGATAATAAGGGTAACAATTTAAAAGCTTTCAATTCATTTTAAACAATTAGCTGCAAGCATAAATGCATATCATACTTATCTAATTACATAAAGTAAGCTACAATTGGAACTATGTGACGATTGTGGTAGTACCATATGGCCACAGTAGCCAGTAATAAATATATAGATTTAAGGACATTAATTAAAATAAATACAAAGTGAATGTACTGAAATGGAACGTTTAACCAAAGACCCCATAATTTTCTATTTAGCCTCTTTTTTATAATTTGCCACCTTTTTAAAGATTCTATAAATATAGAGATATTAATGCGAATGTTTCATAAGCTATAATTAATAACGTATGTGCATTTTTAGCTTGCTTGAGTATTTGTTACATATAATCTTTATCTCTCTAATTATCGACACTAAATGTGCAGCAACAGAACTTTCTTGACAAGAACAAACTTTTGTCACTCACCTATATGATCGTTCTTACTTTGTGTACTTCTATTGGGCCTACGTTTTGTACTAGTGTTTATACTACTTGACAATGTGTCCATTATTTCCGACAGTTCCCTTCTGGTTTTCGTCAAGGCTTGGGCTTGCTTTCATTGGTTTCCTGGGCTTCATCAACGTGTACGCAGTCCGTGTGAACCTGAGTGTGGCCATAGTTTGCATGGTGAACCAGAGCAGGACTGACTCCAACAACACTGAACAGTCCTCCGAATGCGGTGTTGGCGCTTACCGAAACGAGACGAGTGGAGATCAGAACCCTTTGGTAAGAGGACTGACCTTCAAAGTTTTGTCTGCTTGTGCACGTGTTCAGGCTGGTGACGTGTAGCTTGACCCTGCCATTCATTGAATTAAGTTACGCCTAGAACTTAAGCTTCGGTTGTTTGTAATTCTTCTATGCAAGCACTGTCATTTACATCTATACTATAAAGTAGAATGTAAGGAGTAGGCCTATGTATGTATGTATGCCCCGCATAGAAATCAAAACCGTGTGACATATCTTGATAGAACTTGGCATAAATGTTCCTTACATCATGGCGGAGACTGAAGTGCATGCCACAAACTGAGCGCCCTGAAAATAAATTTAAAAAATTAAATTTAACACTATTAAAGTGCGAAACTTTTTCACAAGTCGGGTAAACCCGTTTTCTCGGTAGTTCATATTTGGTGTCAATATATCAGCTGAACGTAAATCCATTTTCATACTCTACTTTCATTTTCGTAGCGAAATAAAAAAAATGTTAAGGGAACATTCGCCATTTTTGACAGATCTAATTCCAGCCCACTAGATCAGTAATTCCTCAATTAGGGCCCGCATGCCCCGGGTCATATCCGGCTAACTGATTTTTTTCTAAATGGGAAAAATTAATCCATTGTATATAAAAAGTATGCTTAATATTTCCAATACTGTGAGTCCTGATACTAATTTGTAAAAAAGCTAGTAAAGTAAGCATTGAATTCCGTATAAGTTGAGCAATTTATTAGGAGTGCTTTTATATGAACAGATTAATGTATCCTCCTATTTAGGACAGTGTTAAGGTTCTGTCAATGAACGATGGACCTTTTAAATTAGAGTTAGAGTTTTGCAAATGTCCGTTTAATAACAGTAGGCTTGTAAGTGTTAACACTCGGGCGTTGGTTAGTTGCTCAAAATTGCAAGTACATCTAAACCGATGTAGGCGTATTCAATTCTTAGTATCTAACTTGAAATAAACTTGAACAGATTTAAAAACAAAACAGAATAAAACTTGTGAGTAGAAACACTAGTTCAAGGATAATGTAAACAAAATAGAACTCACTAAAAGTACACATCTTTTCTGTCAAACGCCTCTTGCTTGTCTCCCCTTCAACAACTTTTACACCATTTAATTTATTAACTTGAATTACGACAGACCACCTCTTAAGCGTACACAACCAAAAACATCTGCTTTTCTTTCCTCAAGGTTGCACCATAAACACGCACGTGGCATACATTCCATAACATCAGGCTCAAGTCAATGTTCGCGTTATAGAACATTTCTGGAGTGCAGTTATTGATTTACTTGAAAGTCTCAGTGACTCTGATCCAGGGCCGGTCCTAGCAATTGCGGGGCCTTATGCGAAACGGATTGTGCAGGGCCCAGTCTGGGTAGGGAGGGATAAGCATAATGTCAAATTTAAGATTTTGTATTAGAAAATACTTTCGTCTTTACAATAAATTTATATCAAATGAAAGCTGACAATGACGTTTTTTTTATCGCGCGTAAAATTAGCACCCCAAAATGACACTTTTGTCTGTTTTTTAGTAGATTTATGAATTTGATTTTTTATTTTAGGAGATTTCCATGACTTTTTAGTATATTTTGCTATTACAGGAGATTTCCAGGAGCCTCTGGAAAATCAGGAAGCCACGGAAAACTTGCTATCATACATGTTATAATGTTTTAATTTAATAAGTTACACCTAGAGTTAGAGGGGGCCTATGAAAGTTCGGGGCCCACTGCGAGCGCATAGGTTGCAGTGGCCTAAGTCCGGCCCTGCTCTGATCAATACTATTAACTTTTAGAATTTCAATAACAGCTTTAAAAATGTCAAACTTCCATCTGAAACAGGGCGGCTATCTTGATTGGGATAAAACCACCCAGGGAACCATTCTCGGTTCGTTCTTTTGGGGCTATCTGATTGGTCAAGTGCCGGCAGGATGGATAGCTACCAAGTTCGGAGGCAAGTGGGTGTACGCTGTCACCATGCTGGTGTCCTCTGTGGCGACTGTCCTGACCCCACTGATGTCCAACTTCAGCTACATCGCTCTTATAGTGGTTCGTGTGGTACTCGGTGTGGCTACGGTAAGTTATTATTTAATACATAGACATATAGTAGAACAAAGTAAAGTTCCCCTATCAGCTATTGCGATCTATGTGGCAGATGATGCAAAGGTCGACGCTAGTGTGTCACGTGGCCAGCACAACGACCAACAGCCGTTACCTTCCCCAACTAATGTCAGCGCTGGGTGGATTTAAAGGCGCCCTAACGATAAAAAAAAATACAGACTTTATCAGGATTTGAACCTGGGACACCACGGTTCGGAAGCTAAGTGCTTTGTTATTCAGCCAAGCCTCCATTTACTTATATTCATCTATCCACCCTTATGTAAAAAGTTTGTGCTAACTTTGAAGCCTACTTAGCACGGCAGATTACAAGACTTCAAACACAAGAAAGATAATCTGCAACAATTAGTTTATTCCATCGCATGAAGCAGTGATGTCCAAACTACGGCCCGCGGGCCATATCCGACTCATAATGTATTGCTATTGGGCTCCTCGATGCTTCTGTCCATAGAAGTAATAAAGACTCGGTTTCATACATTGGGACAATTTTTTTCCCCGAGATGCTACAGGTGACAGGCGTGAGGAAAATATTTCTGGCGCCTTTGCCAACACAGTTTGGGTACTGCTGCTATAAAGCATTCAATGTGTTGCTATGACTACCAATGTGTTGAGCTGTTATGTAAAGAAATGAGCTGAATAAATCAATCTAAATGAGACCCTAAACTTAAGTCCCAAATTAGATTTATTTGAATTAATAGTTTTCTATTCCTGTTTTAGTTTGGTTTTGTTTCTGTTAGTTTGTAAGATGGTTACATGTATAACCTTAGAATGGTTCGAAATCGTTATGGTTTTACATCGCATATGTTTTAGTTTATTTAAACATACATTTATCAAATGTCATTAGATCATTTTATTAGAATATTGATGCTAATATTACAGGGCATGACATTTCCAGCCATGCATACCATATGGGGGAGGTGGGCGCCACCACTGGAACGGACTAAGCTTATAACATTTACCTATGCTGGTGAGTACGTAATGCTGTTTGCGTAAGTGTGTACTGTATACACTCGTTAAGTCATTAGATACTTCACACTGACATTATGTAAATCCTAGGCATATTGATTTGTTTCCAAGCACTACAGGTATATTCAGTTGTTGTATCAACAGTAGGCCTTCTGAATTGTACTTGGTTTGTATTAAATGACACGATTGCTTATGTATTGGTAGTGGAGCATTTCAGACAAGGCGTAAAACCTACAAATAGCAAACCTTTTTATTGTATCGGTGTACAAACTAAAGTGTTGATGATAAATTATGTTTCTTAGAAATCACCTTTCTGTAGGTTGACACTTTCTAGCGTCGCTGAACCAAAATTTTTAGCGCTTCTATTTGTAACATGTATTTAGTTGGCAAGTTTTATGTTTTATTAAGCGTCTTTGACATTGTTTAGTTTATCGTGAAAATCTCCATTGAGTATAGAGGTAACCAGTTGGAAATAAGCAACGAATAAAATGTCTAAGATTTCATTCTCACTGGCCAGCACAATGGTGTTGCTCATTTACCTATTTTATAAATAATATGTTGTTATTGAGCACCAGCTACAAAAAGGGGCTCATCTGACAGATCATAATGCAAACATATGTCCCCACATAAAAGTTAAGTCAGTAGTGAGAACTGAACTTAACGTGTACCTGTAATAAGATATAATTGCATGCAAGCCATTATATTTACTATGTTAGGCTATAGATATGTTCAGTTCTATTGTTAGATGAAATATGTCAAGGTATCAAACGTTTCTATTTTTCAAGTTTAAAATGCGGTCTGTATTTAAACGACTTAATGTGACTTTTATTTCTGTTTTATTCTGTTCTCTTCTTGTCTCCAACACCTCGGAATGTTACATGCGTTATTGTTACGTGGCCGCATGGAAGATATAATGCACAACTTATAAATCCACAAAAGTCACTGGATGTAGAGGCCTATTACGTTTTTGTCTTGCGTCACAGGGCGAGAGGTATTGGGAGATCTGCTATCTACGTTGTTGTTTTTCCCAAACAATTGTATCTAATGTTATCTAATTCTATGTTTTGAGGCCTTGAGTGAGGCTTAGGGAGGCCCAACTTCTTATAAAAACTTTGGAGAAGAGCGACGCGATAGCGCGTATTGTGTGCATGTTTGTGGACAGGTTAAGAGCAACAATCTCTCCCGACCATTATGATAAGGGATGCTGCATTATGGGAGTAAGAAAAGGAATTGGCTGCTGCTGTAAATCCTGTTCATTTTATCTTTCATATTTTTCCTTTTTTTTTCCCTCTTTATTTGAGTACTTTAATTTTGCCCAGTGATTTGTATTGTTCATATATTTGAATGGGTTTATCTTAAAACGGGTTAAGCGTTCTTGATTATGTTTTTTTTTAAAGATAGACCCAGCAATAAAATCATTACACGTATTTGATTAAATGAATTTAACCATAAACAATACATAGAGTTTCAAAGAGATTTTTTTTAATTTAAAGATAATCTAAACTGAATATGAGTTTATGTAGTATTGACTAAACTGAATAGTGAGTTTGTGTAGTATTGACTAAACTGAATAGTGAGTTTGTGTAGCATTGACTAAACAGAATAGTGAGTTTGTGCAGCGTTGACTAAACAGAATAGTGAGTTTGTGCAGCATTGACTAAACAGAATAGTTATTGTTTCTATGAACTTCACTGTCACGTTGATTTTTAAAGCTGTGTTCATGTTTGACCTCGCAGAATATATCTAGTTGATGTTTGACCTCGCAGAATATATCTAGTTGATGTTTGACCTCGCAGAATATATCTAGTTGATGTTTGACCTCGCAGAATATATCTAGTTGATGTTTGACCTCGCAGAATATATCTAGTTGATGTTTGACCTCGCAGAATATATCTAGTTGATGTTTGACCTCGCAGAATATATCTAGTTGATGTTTGACCTCGCAGAATGTATCAAATTAATCTTTGACATTGCAGTATATGTCTCGATCATGTTTGACCTACCAGAATATGTGCAGTTCATGGTGGTCCTAACAGAATATGTGTATTTCATGTTAGTCCTTCATAATATATGTCTATTTCATGTTTGACCTCGCAGATTGTCTTCTTCACATTGGACCTCCTCGCAGAATATAACTAGTTCATGTTTGAACTCGCAAAATATGTCTAGTTCATGGTGGTCCTAACAGAATATGTCGTTCATGTTGGTCCTCACAGAATATGGCTAGTTCATGGTGGTCCTCACAAAATATGTTTAGTTTAGTTGAAAATGAAAAGTTCATAAATAAAAATCAAACATAGGGCCCGCATGCTTCTGTACGTTTATTTTTATGTTGGTCAGCGCGTCCATTTTCTAGGATAAGACATGTTCAAATTAATATGCAGGTGTTCTTTTTGTGACTTTTGGTTGGCAGGTCAACTGTCTGCTGCCCGTATTATGAAATGACGAGTATAAATTGAAGGTAGGGCCGTGACGTTTTTTTTGTACCCATTGTATTGTTGAAAGGCCTGCGAAAAAAACAACTGATCTGTCTTTGTGGGTGTGTGTACGTGTATGTGTGTGTGTTGTGAAATGTCGACCACTAACGTGAGAGTTGCAAGGTGAATAGTGTGAAATAAAAGGCCCGGGCGATAATCCCGTCTGGCCCAGCCAACGTCCCGCACTCAGTCATTGGTGACAGTCTTTACGACATCCGAGGTCAGGAAGAAAGGGATTTGTAGATTATATAATAATGTGCATTAACCTTAACCTTTACAAAGAAGAGAACAGACACTAGAGAAACAGAAGCCAATGTGTGTTTTCTCTGAGAAAGGACCTGGTTAGAACTTAGCTGCGCTCAACTGTAGATATTTGAAACTTATCTTTTTAAAAAATGTAGCTAGACATACCCTTTGTAATTTTGAATCAATACAAATTTTATCATACTAAAATTGAACAAAGCTTTAATCAATTCACTTTGTCCGTCTGGTACAAATTCCCATTCTCGGATCAATTCGAAACAGTGAACAGTGAAATTTAGGCACCAGAAAATCAAACTAAAAATATTATTTATTTATTTTTATATAATAGTAGTTAATTCGGGTGCCCTAATTTCCGGGTGTCGAAATTACCGGTGCCTAAATTTCCAGTGTCTAAATTTGCTAGATCCGAGGTGAAGAGAGGTTGAAGGAGTCCAATTCTCTAATTATGATTTTGAGGGGTGGCCAAGTTAGGCACCACTGAGCGTCTGGGGTTTGTAGGAGATAACATTTGGCAGGTAGTTGCGTTAATTCTGGTGAAGTTTAAATAAAGTAGGGGCATGCGATTAATCAAATGACAGAACTTTTGACAATAGAAAGGGGGAGGGTAAATTAGTTAGATATATGCTGATAACTTTTATAATATATAAAATGTAAGCTGGTGACGTCACACATACCCAAACATTGGAAAGGTTTCGGGAGTAAATCAGGAGCTGACGACTCTTAGGCAGTTTGCAGCACACAGTGCTACACCCATGGCAGAGCTTGCGACGCCGCTAATCTCAAATTGTTATCGGCACTTGTAATCGGCCATCAATATAAAATTCTAGTTTAGCGATACAGGTCCAGCATGGCAACAGTAAGTTAAAAGACAGTAGTTTAGACTATAATATTTTCATAATACTGGATTTAGAGATGGTAGGCCTATAGAGGATTCTAGTTTGATGATAGGCCAATACATCCAGTTTTACAAGACTGCGCACAATTTTCCTGAATGTCTATTCTATAGAGTGTTAAATATATTGTATCTTGACTGGACATGGAGATCTTTTAAAACTACAAAAAACATCGTGAAAGTTTTTTAAAAAAGTTGACACAAGGCGTTATTTGGTAAAGTTATAAGAAGTAAAGTTGTCTTTTCAACCCTAAACTATGTAACAATAACATATCATTTAATTTTTAGATCTAGATCTAGTAATTGAACATCAAAAATAAGGGCACTCTCGTCTCATAATTATTATTTTGCAATTTTTAGATACATAATCTAGAAAGATCTAGGTAATCAATCTATTTAAATGTACATAAGATGATTAAAATCAACAGACATGAATTATTTTGATCTAGAATTTTTGAAATATTATCTTAATGGAAACTAATAGGAAATGGCTTTGTTTCATATATTAACTTGAATATATAGTTCTGTGATCAATAGACCATTCTAAAGAAAATCCGAGAAATGATTTTGTATTATTTCTAAACTTTGAAAACTAAAGATCATTACTTTAGAAAAGATTGATTGGGGCGACTTCCCTTAGAGCTTGAAAAATCTCTATATATAGGTCTGTGAATCGATCAATTGCGGATAAGAACTTGTTTCCGGTTTCCAGTTTAGATATAATATATAAGTATATGGTCTATTCATGGTCTATTTATTTATTTTCTGTCTGTGGCATTTTACGTCTCGAGAGAAGGTCTTTTCCCTTTGCAACTTCTTGTGTGACTAAAGAGGCCAATCCTTGATACATAGCTGCGATCGCAGTTTGGGCATTTGTAATCACCAGGCGCCGTTGCATTTTCATCCTTTTTTCTGCTTCTGTTGTGTTTGACATCTGCAATCCGTGACCCTTCCTTTAAGCTCTCTCTCCATGTGGATCTATCCAGTGCCACCTCTTCCCAGCTGCTAGTGTCGATTTTGAAGAGCTTCATGTCGCGTTTGAATAGATCCGTATAACGTAAAAGTGGGCGACCAGCGGCTCTCCTGCCTTCTATTAGATCGCCATACAAAATGTCCCGTGGAAGTCGACCTACTGGCATTCTACAAATGTGGCCAAGCCAGCATTCTTTAATTAATACACACGGGAATGCCCCGCTGACGTATGTGTGTTCAAGATATAGATTGTCTAGAGCTCCAGACCAAATTTAATTTTAAGGTCATTATATATTTTGAAAAATTATAACGGTCAAACCAGACTTTTCCCTTTGTGATCAGTTAGTATTTTTTTTTACCCAAAGCTATACATAAACTGGCACATTTCTAGGACTCGAGCAGAGTTGTGTTTACTGAGCGCCTTTTCCCAGATACCCTTCCCTACTGGTCCACAACTAAGATTGGAACATAGCACTCTGAGCAAGCAATAGGCATGAAAATTACGCTATGTAAAAGCTATTTTAAAAAATTGAATTTTATAAAACCAGGGAGAGAAAATATAAGGATAATTTCAAAAATTTAAAATTTAAAGTTATCAACAACTTTGTTTTTCAAAGCCACAAACAATAAGCTGACTCTCTTCTTAATCTTCTAGTCACTTTTTCGCTTTGCTGTTGTGGCACTTTTTAACTAGTGGAAAAAACAAACAACATTATTGTGGCAACATTTGACACTCTAGCTATCAGCAAACTAACAAACAAGTCTCTCTCTCTCTCTCTCTCTCTAGGTGCTCAAGTTGGTATAGTGCTGACTTTCCCTCTCTCTGGAATGTTGTGTAAATATGGATTCGCTGAAGGATGGCCTTCTATCTTCTATGTGACAGGTGATTCGATTCTTTACTGATAAATATCCTTTTTTTTTCTGTTAGATTATCGTAGTGTTTTTTTTTTATTTCTTCTTTCCTCTCTTTTTTCACTTACTCTCTTTCTTTCTCTCTCTCTCACTCTCTTTCTCTCTCTCTCTTTCTCTCTCTCACTCTCTTTCTCTCTCTCTCTTTCTCTCTCTCCTTCTCTCTCTTACTCTTTCTCTCTCACTTTCTCCAGTCTGTAAATATGTAGAGAATATAAGTGAAACTATTCTCTTCCCACATTAGCTGCTACTATAGTTTCCCTTGTCACTTAGATGTTTCTTGAACATTTACCAGGTATTGCTTGTTTTATTTGGAGCATTGCATGGATAGTTCTAGTCAGTGATGATCCAAGCAAGCACAAGAAAATCTCCAAGATAGAGCGAGAATACATCATTTCATCTCTCAAAAACAGCAAAGTTTCTAATTCAGGGGTCAGTCAATTCTAACATCCTTTCTTTTGTTATAATTAAATTGAGAACTGGATGATTTTCATAAATGTGGCTAAAGCTAATTATCCTATTAAAAAGAAACAAATTTAAGAGCCTACACCACTGCTAATTGTATAAGTTCTCCAGTATTCTGAGGAGAATAGATCAGGAAAAACTTATTTTCAGTAACACTACATTAAGGGTACTAGAAAGAAAACACCACCACATAGTGTAAGGGAAAGAATTAATATGAATATTTACACTATTAATTAAAAAAGCCCTCGGCACCAAAATCTGACTGATGCGCTCCCTGGTCATGGCCACATTTTTATATGCTTGCGAGTCGTGGACGTTGAATGCAGAGCTAGAGAGAAGGATCCTAGCAATGGAATTGAGATGCTACAGAAGGATCCTAGGCATCACATACAAAGACTGCATCACAAACCAAGAAATCAGAGACAGGGTTACTGCAGCGATCGGAGCCCATGATGACCTGCTAACTATTGTAAAAAGACAAAAGCTTCAAACCTTTGGCCACATTACAAGATCTACGGGGCTCGCAAAGACCTTCCTTCAGGGAACAGTGCCAGGAAAGAAGAAGAAGCAGAGAAAAAGCGAGGGAGGACAACATTAAAGAATGGACGGGCCTGCCATTGTTCTAAACAAGGCAAAAAAAAAAGGGAGGAATGGAGAAAGACGGTCAACAAATCTTGCGTGGTGCCCCAACGGTCCAACAGACTAAGGGATAGGTAAGGTAAGGTAAGGAATTAAAAAAGGAAAGATACTCGTTAAACAAGTAAAATATATAAGTTGGACTAAAAAAAAGACATAAGCCTTGTGAAACAATATCTCCCTAAAGTTTATGATATTTTAATAGGCATGTTCTGTTTTCACAGAGAATAAATAAATAACTGTAGTAAATTAAACATAACAATTAATTAACAGAGACTTCCTGTTGATATAAGTAGACATTGAAGACTACCCATTTATTAAATCACATCCTTTTAAGTACATGTACCGGTACTTTCTCACAGAAACATCCAAATATAAACATTAGCACAAGGCAATAGAATCTGCTACCAAGCAACCAGGAGAATATATCCAGGCCTCAATGTGGCACCTCTATGGAAACGTCCGTTACGGGAAATAGATAGGCTAACTGGGATAGAACACTGTTTCCATTGGGCTTTCGAAGCACAATCTAGTGAACAAGCATTGTGCGAGGATAGGATGAAAGAAAGGCTCCACTAACCTTCCCATCCACCATCCCCTTCTTTATAGGGATATGGGTGCTGATGGCCCTCTCATGAATAGTGGCAGTGCATTATAGGAGCATGCAGGAACCCCTAATGGATTCTTCCTCTGGCCTGACCAGGAAGAAGGAACTCAGATGTCGTGTCTCAGGATAACGGATGTTATTAAATGATCATCAAGTTGATGGAGATTCTCCAAACAAAGAGAAAGATAAAGAGCCATCTCTTATTCCTGGACTCTGAGTAAAATCCTTCCCTTTGATCAAAGCTCATAGGGTGCAAGCTCAACACTCAGGGAGACTACCGAGGAACAAATTTTGTCAACCATCTTTTTTCTATGCATGATCAAGTGAGATCTACTCTTCTAGTTTGAATGTGTCTGAATTTTGAACAGACTTAATGCTTAAAGAAGACTATGAATGAGTAATTTCTGCTGTTAGTATGCTCATTTTAGTTACCATTTTCTTTTACAGACACTGAGAGTACCATGGCTGAGGATATTCACTTCAATGCCAGTATGGGCTATTGTGGTGGCAAACATTACATCAGACTGGGGAGCCTATACATTACTGACCAACATACCAACATACATTAATGAAGTTTTGAAATTTGATATAACTTCTGTAAGCAAATGTCTTGCTGTGTTGTTGTTTTTTGTATGTGTTGCTAAAATTACTTGTTTTTTGTTTTGTTTTATGACTCTCTGACAATCCTTCTGACATGAAGATTATTTTGTCCTTGTCCAAACCTACTACAGGGTGGCAGGGTAATGGAAGCAGGGCCCAAACTCAGGCCCTTTATAATGATAGTCCTAAGAACATAGAGGATTAGTAGCATTCCAGACTGAGAGCCTATACTAATACATATACAAACATGTAGGTGAGGTGGCAGAGTGGTAATGAACTGAGAACTGGGATTTTCATTTTCACACACACCTGAGCCAAATCAACTCTGATGGGTAATTGACATTACTTGGGAAAAGTAAAGTTGGTTGGTCATTGTGCTAGCTACATTACACCATGTTTAGCCATCGATCATAGAAACCGATGATCTCTACATTGTCTGCCTTATAGATTGCAAGGTCATCAATAAAGTTCACAAATTGATGTAACTGTCTGTAAGCAAATGTCTGTATGTGCAGCTGACATGAGCTAACATAATATAACTACATACTGGGGAGCATACACATAACTTACCAATAGTTCAACATACTTGAAACAAAGTTAGGATGTTTGATATTATTTCTAGAAGCAAATGTTTTTTGTCTGTGTGAGTGTGTTGTTAGGAAGTGGTACACTCTGAATGTTTAGGAAGTTGGGGAAGATTTGAATCAACTTTGAAGAGTGACGTTGCATATATCTCTTGTTTCATGACTATCAGAATGGACTAGTATCTGCCCTACCCTACATCATGTTTTGGCTAGTGATCAACATTGGTGGCTGGATAGCTGATTTGATCAGAAAGAAGGAACTCTTATCAACTGGAATAACAAGAAAAGTATTTACTGCTGTGGGTAAGTCAGGACTAGTCATGACAACTAAAATCTTTTCTAATATTAATTGATGTAAAATTATATGTAAACTTTAAATTATAAGAAAAATAGTTTCTTTTGTGGTAATATAACAATTATAAAAAAGTTAAGTCATGCATTGAGACATAATGAGGTGCCTGATTGAGTGGATAAATGATTGGCTTCTGAAACAAGAGATCTTGGGTTCAAACCTTGATGAAAACTGGGATTTTGATGAAAGATTTTTAGAACTTGTCCTTGAAAAATCCTAACGGGTACCTCACCTCTGCTGGGAAAGAAAGGCTGTTGGTTGCTGTGCTCACCACATGACACCCTGGTTAACCATCAGCAAGAGAAATGGATGAGCATCATATCATCTGCCCCCATAGATTTCAAGGTCTAAGAGGGTACCTTTACCTTTCTTTACCTAATGAAACAACATTTTTAAAAAAGTTTTGACAATTCTCTTTCTGAATAATTATTTTGCATTTTTATTGAAATACTTTAATTCCCTGCAGCTTTACTTTATGCTTTGGTGAGTTCGTATTTTTATTGTTCATGCATACACTGTTTTTTTTTGACCAGGTAAAATAGCCCCTGCTGTGATGCTAATTGCACTGGGCTATGTGGATTGTTCACAGCCAGCAGTAGCAGTAGGACTTCTGGTCTTTGCTGTTTCTTTGACTGGCATTCAGTACAGTGGGTTTTTGGTCAACCATGTGGACATTGCACCAGCTTTTGCTGGCATTTTGTTTGGAATCGGCAACTCTTTGGCTGCAGTGACTGGGTTTATATCTCCAGTCATTGTTGGGGTTATAACAGAAGAGGTAAAATACACATCAAATTTTGGTTATAGAAGAGTTATACAGATGCTTAAAGAACAATCTTTTAAAGACTTGTTTAAAGAAAAATCTTATTATAAATTTAAAACTTGCACTGAATAACTTAACAGTAATCAGTCATGAAAGTATTTTTTTTGTATGTGAAGCAACTATGGATCGTCTCATGGAAATACCTGGGCATTAGCTGTGGTTGAAACAATGTTGCCCAAACATCAATTCCCCCCCTTTATGCAGCTGATATATCCAAAGGGATGGCAAGTGCGATACAGTATGGAGTCAGTTCTGTCGCAGGCTCTACCAGGGTTTAGCTCTGAGTGTTGCAAACTGCCTAAGTGTTGTTGACTCCTGATTTTTGCTCAGGTTTGACTCCCAAAGCCTTTCCCATGATTGGGTATGGCTGCAAGGCAGCAGAGTTTTTTTTCTTCTAGGTGGTTAACCAGCCATATTTAACAATGGCTTCCTGCCAAGGTTACTGGTTTAGGTGCAAGTTACTTGCCTTTGCCACTTTTCCTGTTAGTTAAAACATTTCTGCCAGACTCAATATCTGCTACGCGTGAAGGTCAGAATTTTGGCTGGTTGTCAGAGGCTATTTGAAACGCATACCATATGAAACATTTTTTAGGTAGTACAGTGCTTATATCCATTACCACTCATACATTGGTTTCAGAAAAAGACAAGCTTACATCAGACACAGAAGATCTCTCTCTGTTTGCCCTGGCAAAATTTATCATTTCTTAAAAATATTTAAACACTTTAAGAAAAGCATGGTTAGGATGGTTGGATTACTATTTTTGCTTTCAGTTACAATGAAAATCTTAATTTTTAGCGCCCCCGAACAGGAGAAAAAGACGCTATTACTTTTGTGCGAAATGTATGTCTGTCTGTCCTGTTTAGATCTTGTAAGCTAGAAAAGATATTGAAAATCCGACATCACAATATTTTAGACCATACAAAGTTCTGATGCAACAGCTACTTTTTTTTTTCTGAAAGCGAAAAGTCTAATTTTTAAAATCAGTTATGCAAGCAGTTTTTTAAAGAGAAAATGCTAATTAGTATGCATTATAAGTTAGACCTAAATTAAAATGAATAGTAATCTTAAAAAATTCATTTTCGTGAACTTTTTTTTTTAAATGCAAATTTTTTTATATATTTTTTTTGGAGCATTTGAATAAGAGATGGGCCTTTTCAAAATAATTACATCAATTATAAGACTTCAGTTAGGCATGGAGAGGCACGGTAACTGAGCCGTAAAGCACTTGGCTTCCGAATCGGGGGCTCCGGGTTCGAATCCTGGTGAAGACTGGGATTTTCAACTTCGGAATCCTTAGGCGCCTCTGAGTCCACCCAGCTCCAATGGGTACCTGATATTAGTTGGGGAAAAGTAAAGGCGGTTGGTCGTTGTGCTGGCTACATGACACCCTCGTTAACCGTAGGCCACAAAAAACAGATGAACTTTACATCATCTGCCCTATAGACCACAAGGTCTGAAAGGGGAACTAGTTAGGTTCACATCCAACTTTGCATTCACTTGTACCTATCCTTTGATCTGCTGTACTGTTGGGGCACTACACAAGATCTGTCAGCTTTCTTTCTCCATTCTTATCTCTCATTTGTCTTTGATATAATTTCATTTGGATGTTCTTTCTGAAAATATTGAAGCCTGCCTGGGTGGACCACTTCGGGGGCAGATTTTGAGTTTGTGTTTAAACACAAACTGTCTTTGTAATCTTGTATTTATTGTTGAAATGCCAACAAAAGATTTTAAAATTTAAGTTTTTTGTTTTAAATTTCGTTTAGCGAAATGACTTATTTAATTTAATGACGTTATAAAAGAGAAAGTATTTGTGTAACTAATATACTTAGATTTTCTTGAAGAATGTTTTTTTTAATTAACAAAATTAAAAAAAAAACATGAAATTTACAAATAAGTTTAACTACATACTTATTATTAAGACTTATAAGTGAATTGTTTGGAGTCTCATTATTTTAAACCAAGGAATTGATTATAGGTGAACTCCTAGGAAAATAAGTTTTAATACTATATGCCTTATCTCCCTTTATTTGTCCTAGCAACATGTTTCTGGAATCTACTCAATAGAGAAAGTAGCCTACAATCTATTTAGTATTTGTGAATTCCTGACTCATTATAGTAAATGTTACTAAAATGGCAGAGAGGTGTAACAGTAAAACTTGTTGAAAACTTCAGCTGTTAGCAATATGTTATAGGTCGTGCCTTATGCTGTCACCATTTCACCTTGTTACATAGTCATTATCCTAAGTCATTTAGGAGTGTCATTTTCTATTGAGATTTTGATTTGCATAGTTCTAACACTTTCAGTGTAAAAAAAAATCTCCATCATAAACCAAATGGCTAATATACATTATTTTAAACTTATATATTCATCAAAATAGCCTATTAAATAAATCATAAATACAAAAAAAGAAGCTTTTGTTGACCATTAGTGTTTTATTTTATTTTTCAGAGGCAGACGCGACTAGAATGGCAGATAGTGTTCTACATTGCTGCTGCTATCTATATTTTTGGTGCCATATTTTTTTTTATCTTTGCTTCTGGAGAACTGCAGTCATGGTCAGCTGAAAAGGAAAAAGATGAAGAAGTGGCATTAAAAGACAATAAGGAATCATTAAATCAAGATATTTGATTTACTCAAGTATAGTGCTAAGGAATCATTAAATCCTGATAATCAATTCACTTAAGGACAGTGCTAACGAATTATGATTGAATCCTGACATTTCATTCACTGAAGGGGTATATTCAACAAACTATTTGAACAATATATCTAAGTTGTAAGACTGAAAAGAACTAGATTGTATTTAAATTTGAATAATCTCTTTGAAAACTAACACAGTATAATGATATCACATAATTTATTTGTTAAAAAAAATATCTACAAAATCTTTTTATTTAGAAGCATATTATTAGGTGGCAAATTTGTAAATTATTAAAAAAAAAAAAAAACATTATTTAAGACTAGGGTATAAAATAAAATAATTTTTTAATATTAAAGAGATTAAAAAGTTTTTAGTTTTATTCTTTAAAAAAATAGTTATTCTTATTGTTTCATCTGCGTAATTTTGAAACATTTTTGTTTTTAACAATAAATACCAATAGATTACCAAAGTTGTATAAAGTAAATTTATGTTAGTTGAATAATAACATAAACCCATTTCTTTGGATGCGAAAACTATTTTTTACTTTAAAAGAAGAACATGACATTTGGGCAATTAAGATTATATATATATATATATATATATATATATATATATATATATATATATATATATATATATATATATATATATATATATATATTTATATATTTATATATTTATATACACATACATATATGTATACATATGTATATATATAACATAAAGTATTTAGATTAAAGTTAATGCACATTTTAACTTTGAAACATACTTTTGTCTGTCCTTTGCTTATCAACATGTTAGTGGCATATATTAGTGAAAGACTGATGTGTGACTACAGTAGTTATAGAAAAAAAATGTTCCAGACTATAAGTTACCTGCTACTTGTTATGATAAGAAAATAAAATCAATTACAAGAATTATATTTAAAAATGGTTAATGGATATAAACATAAAATTCAAATTGAATCAAAAACAATATTTTGCTATAAAATATTTTCTAATGTGTCTTTTTTAAAAACATTTAGAATACAAAAAATATACCAATAAGTAGATATTTTTATAATTTCATATATCATTTATTCAGTTAATAAAAAAATTATTTTGTCATGATATGACATAATGAATTCTTCCAAAGTTCAACATTTTTAGGCTATTGAAAACACAAAGAAAGTACATTTTAAATGACATGACCTTTTCTATCATTAAAGTGAAATATTTATGTTATTGACTTGTTTTTATTGGTTATATGATATCTGTGTTGATCATTTTAACTTTTTCTGTATAAAATGAGAAACTGCCTTTTTTAAATTGTATTCCATTGTTATTTTAAAAAAGGAATGCATTTTTTAATTAAATAAACATACACTTCTTTTTATGTATTTAATTGCTATTTTGAAAAATTAAAATATTATTACATTTGGCATTACGAGAAGAATTTGATGAGTATTGAATAATGTTCAACTGATTGTAAACTTTTGTTGTTTGACTACATTCAACAAAATAGAACATGAAAGAAATTAGATTGCCCTAAATTTTTTAAATTCATACTGACATTCCCATAAACGAAGGAATTTTATAGTTATATTTCATGCCATACTAATTTCTTTGCCCTATGAGTAGTATTTTGAAGTAAATGTACACTCCATTGTAACTGTTCTATTGCTTGTCTTTTTTTTTCTTTCCTTAAAAGTTGCCCTATGCCATTTTTGTCTTGTAAATTTTAATTTAAAACCATTTTACTGTAATGTACTATTATTGAAGTTTGCAAAAAGGTTCATGGAAGTTACAACAATTGATGTCACATTAGTGAGAATTTCTTTAAAAAGAATCATGTCAGTAATTGAATTTCATAGTATGACTTTACATAAAAATATGATATACATTTTAATGGCAACAAACTGAAAAAAGGACTGGATTTAGACCTATGCTATTAGAGGTATGGGGCCCTTTGTATAGCAATGTTTCTTTTGCTCATTCTTTAAAATGGTTGAAATTATTGCTTTAACAATTTTTGGGTGCCCTCAACCTAAACTGTAGCTTGTTTTGATTATGATAAATCCAGCACTGGATGATAGGGTAGATCTGTTTACAGATCTGTATGCAAACAAAATGAATGGCTGCCTGGTTGTGCGGTTTGTGCGCTGGACTGTCGTTTGGATTTATTGATGTTCTTGGGGGTTTAAACCCTGCCCGCTCCCATCCACCGTTGTACTGCCAGAGGTTTGGACTAGAAAGTAAACTATCTTCAACTCTAAAGGAACATCTGAAACATACAACATTTTACAAAACATTTTTACAAAAAATTTGTGTGTGATAAAGACATTGCACTTGTTCAGCATTTTCCTTTTTCAGATATATTTACTTTATTCTTTGAATCTTTTAGTACTAGAACAAGATATAGTTGAACAATTTCT
>JAZGLO010000321.1:0-48572 GCA_036873155.1 Biomphalaria sudanica
GCCTACTCAGAGCCTTGTGGTAAGTTAAACTAGAGAACTCTTCCAGTCTACCTATTAATTCGTAGAACTACTCTTCCAGTCTACCCATTAATTCGTAGAACTACTCTTCTAGTCTATCTATTCATTCGTAGAACTACTCTGCCAGTCTACCCATTAATTCGTACAACTACTCTTCTAGTCTATCTATTCATTCGTAGAACTACTCTTCCAGTCTACCCATTAATTCGTAGAACTACTCTTCCAGTCTACCCATTAATTCGTAGAACTACTCTTCCAGTCTACCCATTAATTCGTAGAACTACTCTTCCAGTCTACCCATTAATTCGTAGAACTACTCTTCCAGTCTACCCATTAATTCGTACAACTACTCTTCCAGTCTACCCATTAATTCGTAGAACTACTCTTCCAGTCTACCCATTAATTCGTAGAACTACTCTTCCAGTCTACCCATTAATTCGTAGAACTACTCTTCCAGTCTACCCATTAATTCGTAGAACTACTCTTCCAGTCTACCTATTAATTCGTAGAACTACTCTTCTAGTCTATCTATTCATTCGTAGAACTACTCTTCCAGTCTACCCATTAATTCGTAGAACTACTCTTCTAGTCTACCCATTAATTCGTAGAACTACTCTTCCAGTCTACCCATTAATTCGTACAACTACTCTTCCAGTCTACCCATTAATTCGTACAACTACTCTTCCAGTCTACCCATTAATTCGTAGAACTACTCTTCTAGTCTATCTATTAATTCGTAGAACTACTCTTCCAGTCTACCCATTAATTCGTAGAACTACTCTTCCAGTCTACCCATTAATTCGTAGAACTACTCTTCCAGTCTACCCATTAATTCGTACAACTACTCTTCCAGTCTACCCATTAATTCGTAGAACTACTCTTCCAGTCTACCTATTAATTCGTAGAACTACTCTTCTAGTCTATCTATTCATTCGTAGAACTACTCTTCCAGTCTACCCATTAATTCGTACAACTACTCTTCCAGTCTACCCATTAATTCGTAGAACTACTCTTCCAGTCTACCTATTAATTCGTAGAACTACTCTTCTAGTCTACCTATTAATTCGTAGAACTACTCTTCCAGTCTACCCATTAATTCGTAGAACTACTCTTCCAGTCTACCCATTAATTCGTAGAACTACTCTTCCAGTCTACCCATTAATTCGTAGAACTACTCTTCCAGTCTACCCATTAATTCGTAGAACTACTCTTCCAGTCTACCCATTAATTCGTAGAACTACTCTTCCAGTCTACCCATTAATTCGTAGAACTACTCTTCCAGTCTACCCATTAATTCGTAGAACTACTCTTCCAGTCTACCCATTAATTCGTAGAACTACTCTTCCAGTCTACCCATTAATTCGTAGAACTACTCTTCTAGTCTACCCATTAATTCGTAGAACTACTCTTCCAGTCTACCCATTAATTCGTAGAACTACTCTTCCAGTCTACCCATTAATTCGTAGAACTACTCTTCCAGTCTACCCATTAATTCGTACAACTACTCTTCCAGTCTACCCATTAATTCGTACAACTACTCTTCCAGTCTACCCATTAATTCGTACAACTACTCTTCCAGTCTACCCATTAATTCGTAGAACTACTCTTCCAGTCTACCCATTAATTCGTAGAACTACTCTTCCAGTCTACCCATTAATTCGTAGAACTACTCTTCCAGTCTACCCATTAATTCGTAGAACTACTCTTCCAGTCTACCTATTAATTCGTAGAACTACTCTTCCATTCTACCCATTAATTCGTAGAACTACTCTTCCAGTCTACCTATTAATTCGTAGAACTACTCTTCCAGTCTACCTATTAATTCGTAGAACTACTCTTCCAGTCTACCCATTAATTCGTAGAACTACTCTTCCAGTCTACCTATTAATTCGTAGAACTACTCTTCCAGTCTACCTATTAATTCGTAGAACTACTCTTCCATTCTACCCATTAATTCGTAGAACTACTCTTCCAGTCTACCCATTAATTCGTAGAACTACTCTTCCAGTCTACCCATTAATTCGTAGAACTACTCTTCCAGTCTACCCATTAATTTGTAGAACTACTCTTCTAGTCTACCCATTAATTCGTAGAACTACTCTTCCAGTCTACCTATTAATTCGTAGAACTACTCTTCCAGTCTACCCATTAATTCGTACAACTACTCTTCCAGTCTACCCATTAATTCGTAAAACTACTCTTCCAGTCTACCCATTAATTCGTAGAACTACTCTTCTAGTCTATCTATTCATTCGTAGAACTACTCTTCCAGTCTACCCATTAATTCGTAGAACTACTCTTCCAGTCTACCCATTAATTCGTAGAACTACTCTTCCAGTCTACCCATTAATTCGTAGAACTACTCTTCCAGTCTACCCATTAATTCGTAGAACTACTCTTCTAGTCTATCTATTCATTCGTAGAACTACTCTTCCAGTCTACCCATTAATTCGTAGAACTACTCTTCCAGTCTACCCATTAATTCGTAGAACTACTCTTCCAGTCTACCCATTAATTCGTAGAACTACTCTTCCAGTCTACCCATTAATTCGTAGAACTACTCTTCCAGTCTACCCATTAATTCGTAGAACTACTCTTCCAGTCTACCCATTAATTCGTAGAACTAATCTTCTAGTCTACCCATTAATTCGTAGAACTACTCTTCTAGTCTACCCATTAATTCGTAGAACTACTCTTCCAGTCTACCCATTAATTCGTAGAACTACTCTTCCAGTCTACCCATTAATTCGTAGAACTACTCTTCTAGTCTACCCCTTAATTCGTACAACTACTCTTCTAGTCTATCTATTCATTCGTAGAACTACTCTTCCAGTCTACCCATTAATTCGTAGAACTACTCTTCTAGTCTATCTATTCATTCGTAGAACTACTCTTCCAGTCTACCCATTAATTCGTAGAACTACTCTTCCAGTCTACCCATTAATTAGTAGAACTACTCTTCCAGTCTACCCATTAATTCGTAGAACTACTCTTCCAGTCTACCTATTAATTCGTAGAACTACTCTTCCAGTCTACCTATTAATTCGTAGAACTACTCTTCCAGTCTACCCATTAATTCGTAGAACTACTCTTCCAGTCTACCCATTAATTCGTAGAACTACTCTTCTAGTCTATCTATTCATTCGTAGAACTACTCTTCCAGTCTACCCATTAATTCGTAGAACTACTCTTCTAGTCTATCTATTCATTCGTAGAACTACTCTTCCAGTCTACCCATTAATTCGTAGAACTACTCTTCTAGTCTACCCATTAATTAGTAGAACTACTCTTCCAGTCTACCCATTAATTCGTAGAACTACTCTTCCAGTCTACCCATTAATTCGTAGAACTACTCTTCCAGTCTACCCATTAATTCGTAGAACTAATCTTCTAGTCTACCCATTAATTAGTAGAACTACTCTTCCAGTCTACCCATTAATTCGTAGAACTACTCTTCCAGTCTACCCATTAATTCGTAGAACTACTCTTCCAGTCTACCCATTAATTCGTAGAACTAATCTTCTAGTCTACCCATTAATTCGTAGAACTACTCTTCTAGTCTACCCATTAATTAGTAGAACTACTCTTCCAGTCTACCCATTAATTCGTAGAACTACTCTTCCAGTCTACCCATTAATTCGTAGAACTACTCTTCCAGTCTACCCATTAATTCGTAGAACTAATCTTCTAGTCTACCCATTAATTCGTAGAACTACTCTTCCAGTCTACCCATTAATTCGTAGAACTAATCTTCTAGTCTACCCATTAATTCGTAGAACTACTCTTCTAGTCTATCTATTCATTCGTAGAACTACTCTTCCATTCTACCCATTAATTCGTACAACTACTCTTCCAGTCTACCCATTAATTCGCAGAACTACTCTTCCAGTCTACCCATTAATTCGTAGAACTACTCTTCTAGTCTATCTATTCATTCGTAGAACTACTCTTCCAGTCTACCCATTAATTCGTAGAACTACTCTTCTAGTCTATCTATTCATTCGTAGAACTACTCTTCCAGTCTACCCATTAATTCGTAGAACTACTCTTCCAGTCTACCCATTAATTCGTAGAACTACTCTTCCAGTCTACCCATTAATTAGTAAAACTACTCTTCCAGTCTACCCATTAATTCGTAGAACTACTCTTCTAGTCTATCTATTCATTCGTAGAACTACTCTTCTAGTCTACCCATTAATTCGTAGAACTACTCTTCTAGTCTATCTATTCATTCGTAGAACTACTCTTCCAGTCTACCCATTAATTCGTAGAACTACTCTTCTAGTCTACCCATTAATTAGTAGAACTACTCTTCCAGTCTACCCATTAATTCGTAGAACTACTCTTCCAGTCTACCCATTAATTCGTAGAACTAATCTTCTAGTCTACCCATTAATTCGTAGAACTACTCTTCCAGTCTACCCATTAATTCGTAGAACTACTTATCCAGTCTACCCATTAATTCGTAGAACTACTCTTCCAGTCTACCCATTAATACGTAGAACTACTCTTCTAGTCTATCTTTTAATTCGTAGAACTACTCTTCCAGTCTACCTATTAATTCGTAGAACTACTCTTCCAGTCTACCCATTAATTCGTAGAACTACTCTTCCAGTCTACCCATTAATTCGTAGAACTACTCTTCCAGTCTACCCATTAATTCGTACAACTACTCTTCCAGTCTACCCATTAATTCGTAGAACTACTCTTCTAGTCTATCTATTCATTCGTAGAACTACTCTTCCAGTCTACCCATTAATTCGTAGAACTACTCTTCCAGTCTACCCATTAATTCGTAGAACTAATCTTCCAGTCTACCCATTAATTCGTAGAACTAATCTTCTAGTCTACCCATTAATTCGTAGAACTACTCTTCCAGTCTACCCATTAATTCGTAGAACTACTCTTCCAGTCTACCCATTAATTCGTAGAACTACTCTTCTAGTCTACCCATTAATTCGTAGAACTACTCTTCCAGTCTACCCATTAATTCGTAGAACTACTCTTCTAGTCTATCTATTCATTCGTAGAACTACTCTTCCAGTCTACCCATTAATTCGTAGAACTACTCTTCTAGTCTATCTATTCATTCGTAGAACTACTCTTCCAGTCTACCCATTAATTCGTAGAACTACTCTTCTAGTCTATCTATTCATTCGTAGAACTACTCTTCCAGTCTACCCATTAATTCGTAGAACTACTCTTCTAGTCTATCTATTCATTCGTAGAACTACTCTTCCAGTCTACCCATTAATTCGTAGAACTACTCTTCTAGTCTACCCATTAATTCGTAGAACTACTCTTCCAGTCTACCCATTAATTCGTAGAACTACTTTTCTAGTCTACCCATTAATTCGTAGAACTACTCTTCTAGTCTACCCATTAATTCGTAGAACTACTCTTTCAGTCTACCCATTAATACGTAGAACTACTCTTTCAGTCTACCTATTCATTCGTAAAACTACTCTTACTTTAAAAAGCGGAGACAATTGACAACGTTACTAACCTAGAAACTCTTGCTCAGGATAGTGGAGCTCCGACCATACACTCTACGTCTCTGTATTCTCTTTATCTGAATGTGTAAAAGCACAAATGTTTCAGTGCCATGTTCTTGAAGTCGTGTTTTACTTAATGTTCTCTTCAGTTTATATTTCTAGAATACAACATTTGGTTTTATTCGCATATAGAAACTTCAGAACTAGAAATAAATTGAATTACTTTTTTTCTAGAAGGATGCAATTTCATCAAAAAAATAATGTATATTTTGTAAATCATTCAATCACCCATCTGATAAAATTTCTTACGTTTAAGATCTGTTTACAAACTAATAATATAATGATTGAAGCCCTGTTTCACTTTTCTTAGAAGTTAAAGCACAACTACACATTATGGATATCGTCACCTTACTAATAAATTCAATAATAGAATTTGAAATAGAATCAAAAAATATTTCCACTGTGTTCTAGGTCGGGACAATGTCTTAACATAGTACTGTAAGATATTTAATAGTTGAGCCCCCTTCCAGCTTTATTTTAAATATATGATTTGCAAGTTATAATTTTTAAAGCTCAAATTAGTTTCTTCGGAGATGTAGTTGGATATTACTTTGATATAAGTCAACGCTTTGTTCAATGGCAAAGTAATGTTTTGCGATTTAAAGACATAAAAGTAACATAACGACAACAAAATTAGGGTACAATTAAAATGAACACAAAATATAAACAGAGAGATGGTTTACAAATTTTATTTAAAAAAACAACAACATAGACCTGGTTTAGTTAAAGCATATAAATATTGTCAATTGATGTGCACACTTTTAAACAACATAGATATAGCTTTTTGAAGTTTAAAGTTCACCTATATTTCGCATGGATATATTCTAAATGATGTTTCAAACGTAGATGAATTGAATAGCCTAGAAAGTAGTCCGTCGGTTAGGGTTAGGGTTAGTAAGGAAGACTTGGAATTATGCTTACATCTTACACGAAATGTCATTGGCAAAACATAAATTTTCCTTCGACAGACTGTCTCATTAGCATATGAAGAAATGAGCATGAAATAAATTAAGTGTTAGATGAAATCCTTATGGGTGTTCCATAAAGAGTCAAGTCAAAAAGTTTTGACCAAGTGTCCAGGAAGTAGAAATTGGCTTTAAACCTTTTCCCTGTGTCCAGATCAGCTAGAATAATAGTTTAACATTTAATAACAACCCTTTTTGTGCGAAGATCAGATCATGCTAGTAATTCAGTAAAGCTCAATCTACGGCCCGCGGTACAAATCTGGCATGTAACATGGTGCTATCTTGCTTATAGAAAAACAGTACATTATCAGAAAAAAGCGTCTGTCCACACTTGTCCACGGTACATTACGAGAAGAAACGTCTGTCTGGTAGACAACTAAAACAGATTATGCGGAGCCAAGTTTGGATAAGGATACGGATAAAATGTGAAAATGTGTCAAAGTATTACAAGATCATCTGTCATCATCGAGAAGTACATAGAAGTCTAATTCATAAAGCGCTGGTTATGAGTGTGTATGTGTTTCGTGTGTGAATGTTGTTCGTAGTCGCATCTATAATGTTATTGTTACTGTAGTTACGCTCAGGTTGTCTATTGTAGTTAAACTGAATTTTCATTTGATTGGATCAATAAAAATTATCTTATCTTGAATTTTTTTTTTCTTGAGAAATAAGAGGATGGCCCTTTACATAACAATTATATCCATTAGATATTCATGATAAGACATCAGTTAGGGCAGGTTCACATTTAACTGCACATTCACTTTCACCTATCCTTAGGTCTGCTGGACCGCTGGGGCACCACACAAGATCTGTCAACCTTTTCTCTCCATTCTTCTCTGTCATCTGTCTTTGATAGAATTTCATTCTGATGTTCTTTGTGAAAATATTGATACCTGCCTTTTTACCTGCCTGGGTGGCCCACTTCGAGGGCTAATTTTCAGTTTGTGTTTCCACACAAATTGTCTTTGTAACCTTGTTATCTTTTTTTCAGGAGATTTTTATGAATTTTCAAAAGATTCTAATAATTTCAGGAGATTTCTAGGACTTTTTCGCATATTTTGCAACTTCAATAGATGTTTAAGAGCTCCTTATAAAACAGGAGGACGTGGGAAATATGTTGGGCAATTGATTGGTCACGCCTGCTGCATGTTTCTAACATGGACTATTTGAAAGACTTTTTAGATGACATTATTTTATTGTGTATTTTGGCCTTTAGCCTTACCATCAATACGAACAAGACTGAAGTCTTATATCTACCTGCTCCTGGGAAAGCTTACTCGGATCCAAGCATCACTATAAATGGACAGGATATAAATGCAGTGGACAAATTCACATATCTTGGCAGCACACTCTCCAGAAATAGAAAAATCGATAGTGAAATCGACCTGCGTATCGCCAAGGCAAGTGCATCCTATGGCAGACTGTCTAAAAATGTCTGGAACAGACTTGGTATCGCCGCAAACACAAAGCTAGGGGTCTATGGAGCCGTCATCCTCCCTACATTGCTCTATGCCTCAGAAACATGGACAGTGTACAGTAAACATGCAAAGAAACTGAACCACTTCCACATGACATGTCTGAGAAAAATACTTAATGTCAAATGGCAAGACAAAATACCAGATACAGAAGTCTTTCGAAGAGCGTGTCTGCAAAGCATCCACACAATCCTGATGCAGTCCCAGCTGCGATGGGCAGGTCACGTCTACAGAATGGAAGACCACCGCATCCATAAACGACTCTTGTATGGCCAACTAAGCGAAGGAAAGCGCTCACAAGGTGGTCAAAGAAAGCGCTTCAGGGACACCCTCAAAGCTTCTCTGAAGGCGTTCAGCATAGACCCAGGCACCTGGGAGACAGAGGCACATGACAGAGCATCAAGGCGTCGTGCTGTGAAAACTTGCGCACAGGTTGCTGAGGAAAAAAGAACAACGCTGGCAGAAGAAAAACTTCAGAAAAGAAAAGCAAGGCAAATGACACTCGCTCCAGCTGGAATAACCTGCCCAGTGTACGCCCGAACATTCCGGGCTCACATAGGTCTCACCAGCCACATGAGGAGGCATAAAACCCCAGTGCAAAGCCCTCAGCCCTCTGGATGACAAAGTGGTCATCATCGATCCACGATGGACGAACTATAAATATATATATTTATAAATGTATGTATGGGTGTGTGTCGCTGAGAGTTTTAAACCTTTAGGTTACCAAAGGGATGGGTGTTGCTTAGCGATGTAAACCTTTAGGTTACCAAAGGGAGAGGTGTTGCTTAGCGATGTAAACCTTTAGGTTACCAAAGGGAGAGGTACTGCTGAGCGATGTAAACCTTTAGGTTACCAAAGGGAGGGGTGTCGCTGAGCGTTGTATTCTTCTGGGATGGCTACCTAACTGAGGGGGTAGTGTTGATGAGATATGTAAGCCTTATGGCTACCTAACTGAGAGGGAGTGTTGATGAGATACGTAAGCCTCATGGCTACCTAACTGAAGGAATGTGCACTGAGTGCTGTGGACGGTCGTTGACTTGTAGCACCAAACTGCTGTTAGACAACTAAACCGCTGTAGGCGTATTATATCGTAAAAACGTATAAAATCTTAAATAATTTGAATATCATCTTTTCAGTTTTGCTTTCTGAAGTCGTCTGTCCTACCTAAGAATGCTGACGACAATGCCACTTATCTTGCATTATTCAAAACCGATTGCTAACCTCTTCTCACTGTTACCATAGAAACACACACACACTCCATAATTTTAAGTGGTATAAACCTCTGGGCTACCTAATCGAGGGAAAGATATTGCTCAGCGGTGTAAACATCTGGGCTATAGAGAGCTGAATAAATTCCGTCAACTTGTAGAGTCAGCTCCCTTTGGACATATCCGCATGTATACAACACTTACTATTTATACACAAAAAGAAGATCCCTGTCGTGAAAACAAACTACAAAATGTTTAGGCCTCACTCTAGATTCCAAATTTAATTTTCTCCCCCACATTAAGGAACTTAAGAGAAAATGCCAAAAGTCATTAAACATACTTAGAGTACTCAGCCATACGGACTGGGGAGCTGACAGAGATACTTTGCTGCTGCTATATCGGAGTCTAATTCGATCCAAGCTAGACTACGGATCCATAATATATGGAGCAGCAAGGAAGTCGTACCTAAAAATACTGGAACCAATACAAAATGCTGCCCTGCGTCTCTGTCTCGGCGCGTTTCGTTCATCACCTATCCCAAGCCTCCATGTGGAGGCTGGAGAACTCCCCATGGATATAAGAATGAAAAAGCTTGCAATGCAGTATATAGTCAAGCTAAAATCCAACCCTACGAACCCTGCTTTCGATTCCATATTTAACCCCACAGAGGTAGAATTATACAATCGAAGGCCTAACGTCATACAGCCGTTAGGCCTTCGAATGAGAGAACCCATCCAAAATTTAACTCCACCCATTAACCAAATCTCTAAAATAGAAACCCCTCAGAATCCTCCTTGGCTAATGAATAAACACAAATTAAATTTATCCCTCCTTAATTTCAAAAAAGAAAATACAGACCCAAGCATACTACAAGTCCACTTTAGGGAACTGCAAGAGAGCTACGGAGATTGTGGCACCATCTACACAGACGGATCCAAAATGGATGAAAAGGTCGCGTGTGCCTGCTCCTTTCGGTACAAAACAATCTCCCGTAGACTCCCCGATGGCTGCTCCATCTTTACGGCCGAATTGCATGCAATATCGCTTGCACTTATGGCCGTCAAAGCATCAGAAAGGAGGAAATTTATAATCTGCTCCGACTCCAAATCTGCATTACAAGCTTTGGGGCGGATGAAGACTGACATCCCATTGGTACATAAGAGCCTGAAGCTGTTGGACCAAATAACAGCCGACCATAGGGATGTCACCTTCATCTGGGTCCCCTCCCATGTGGGCATTGAGGGAAACGAAGCCGCAGACAGAGAAGCAAAGAGAGCCCTAAATCATGCGGTGTCAGGAACCCAGGTTCCCTACTCGGACCTGAGACAAAGTATTGCCTCTGCCACCTACCAAGAGTGGCAGGACCGATGGGAGGCTGAGACTCACAATAAACTCAGGCAGATTGTGGCGGATGTCAGGTGGCGGTCCACATCTAAGGGTCTGACAAGGCGTGGTAGCACGACCATGTCCAGACTTAGGATTGGCCACACCTACATCACACACTCTTTTGTGCTGAAGAAAGAAGAACCCCCACTTTGTGAGTATTGTGACTCTCGCCTCACCGTGGAACATATCCTCATTGACTGCCCCAGATACCAGGATGTCAGGGGAAAATATTTTAGAGCCACTAATTTAAAAACACTACTCAATAATGTCGACCCTGGGAAGGTACTGGGCTTTATCCGGGAAGTGGGATTGTCTACGAAGATCTGATTTCTAAACTCTGTACTTTTTACATTATATTTTTACCAAATTATTAAATTTTTACTACCTCTACTATTTTAATTGTAAATAGACCTTGATTTTAATTATTTGACGGTATAGAATCTGACCTTTGTTGTGTGGAGGGAGAGTGGCCCTTGAGGGACTGCAGGCACGACATGGCCTAAATTGTGCCGATGTGCCCAAAACCAAAAACCAAAAAAAACCTCACCGTGGAACATATCCTCATCGACTGCCCCAGATACCAGAATGTCAGGGAAAAATATTTTAGAGCCACTAATTTAAAAACACTATTCAATAATGTCGACCCTGGGAAGGTACTGGGCTTTATCCGGGAAGTGGGGTTGTCTACAAAGATCTGATTTATGAATTCTGTAGACATGTACTATTTACATTAGATTTTTACCAAATTATTAAATTTTTACTACCTCTACTATTTTAACTGTGAATAGACCTTGATTTTAATGATTTGACTGTATGGAATTTGGCCTCTTTGTTATGTGGAGGGAGAGTGGCCCTTGAGGGACTGCAGGCACGACATGGCCTAAATTGTGCCGATGTGCCCAAAATCACAAATCACAATCACAACACTTACACAAGACACAAAACAATTACGTGTGTTTGAAACAGACAAGTTTTGTTAAATAACCAATGACTTTGATTCTTCAGCGATCCATCGTTCAAGGATTTCGTTATTTGGGTGCATTTAATGGAAAACTGTTTTTTTGTTTGGATTTCTTGGGAATGCATCCTGACATTAAACTCGTTAAAAATTGTCTGCAGTTGGAACCAAAGCAAAATCTAAATAACTAGGAAGATTGAAACATTACTGAATAATGTTTATATCGCGTACTACTAAGGCTGCCTCTGGGGGCGTTGTAACCGGGTAGTTAAGCACTTGGATACTTTTGAAACCGAAGGGTCACGAGTTTGTATCCCGATGAAGACTGGAAGCTTTAGGTCGTTTATGAGCCCCACAGCTCTATGGCAGTAGGTCTGTTGTGCTGAATCTTATCGCATGAAAGACGTGCACGGGATCTTAAAAATCTACGTTTAAACAAAAAGAAGAATCCTGTGAATAACTTTTAGTGTGAAAATCCCCAATACGTCAATTATCTCAGGTATGATGTCATGTCCACTCAAGACATTTGGACACTTAAATAAATGATGCATTTAAATACTTTTGTCTGCGAACATGAAAGTTGACGGCAACAATATTCTCGATAATAAAATCATAAAGTATGCATATATTAGTCCTTTGTTTGATTCAGTGATCGACTTACGATTTGGTGTTGTTTTTGTTTTTGAGGTACCTATATACGAAAGAAGCATGTTTGTTGGTAGATGACTGTGAGACGCGAGTGACTACTACATGTGAAAATATAAGGGTGGAGTAAAAAAAGTCTGGAAGGTCTCATTTGGTTATGGCAAGTTAGTTAGAACTTGGAGCTTGTAGAGATAGTTTGATAGAACTTAGAGCTTGTAGAGAGAGTTAGATAGAACTTGGAGCTTGTAGAGAGAGTTAGATAGAACTTGGAGCTTGTAGAGAGAGTTAAATAGAACTTGGAGCTTGTAGAGAGAGTTAGATAGAACTTGGAGATTGTAGAGAGAGTAAGATAGAACTTGGAGCTTGTAGAGAGAGTTAGAACTTGGAGCTTGTAGAGAGAATTAGATAGAACTTGGAGCTTGTAGAGAGAGTTAGATAGAACTTGGAGCTTGTAGAGAGAGTTAGAACTTGGAGCTTGTAGAGAGAGTTAGATAGAACTTGGAGCTTGTAGAGAGAGTTAGAACTTGGAGCTTGTAGAGAGAATTAGATAGAACTTGGAGCTTGTAGAGAGAGTTAGATAGAACTTGGAGCTTGTAGAGAGAGTTAGAACTTGGAGCTTGTAGAGAGAGTTAGATAGAACTTGGAGCTTGTAGAGAGAGTTAGATAGAACTTGGAGCTTGTAGAGAGAGTTAGAACTTGGAGCTTGTAGAGAGAGTTAGATAGAACTTGGAGCTTGTAGAGAGAGTTAGATAGAACTTGGAGCTTGTAGAGAGAGTTAGATAGAACTTGGAGCTTGTAGAGAGAGTTAGATAGAACTTGGAGCTTGTAGAGAGAGTTAGAACTTGGAGCTTGTAGAGAGAGTTAGATAGAACTTGGAGCTTGTAGAGAGAGTTAGATAGAACTTGGAGCTTGTAGAGAGAGTTAGATAGAACTTGGAGCTTGTAGAGAGAGTTAGATAGAAATTGTAGCTTGTAGAGAGTGTTAGATAGAACTTGGAGCTTGTAGAGAGAGTTAGATAGAACTTGGAGCTTGTAGAGAGAGTAAGAACTTGGAGCTTGTAGAGAGAATTAGATAGAACTTGGAGCTTGTAGAGAGAGTTAGATAGAACTTGGAGCTTGTAGAGAGAGTTAGAACTTGGAGCTTGTAGAGAGAGTTAGATAGAACTTGGAGCTTGTAGAGAGAGTTAGATAGAACTTGGAGCTTGTAGAGAGAGTTAGATAGAACTTGGAGCTTGTAGAGAGAGTTAGAACTTGGAGCTTGTAGAGAGAGTTAGATAGAACTTGGAGCTTGTAGAGAGAGTTAGATAGAACTTGGAGCTTGTAGAGAGAGTTAGATAGAACTTGGAGCTTGTAGAGAGAGTTAGATAGAACTTGGAGCTTGTAGAGAGAGTTAGAACTTGGAGCTTGTAGAGAGAGTTAGATAGAACTTGGAGCTTGTAGAGAGAGTTAGATAGAACTTGGAGCTTGTAGAGAGAGTTAGATAGAAATTGTAGCTTGTAGAGAGTGTTAGATAGAACTTGGAGCTTGTAGAGAGAGTTAGATAGAACTTGGAGCTTGTAGAGAGAGTAAGAACTTGGAGCTTGTAGAGAGAGTTAGATAGAACTTGGAGCTCGAAAGTACATCAAGTACTTGTAGTGAGAGCTTGTAGAACATATATTAGAAAGTTTGTAGACGTTGGAGTTGTATTTAACAGTATATGTATAATAAATATATTGAAACTGCTACAGCGTACATAGAAATCATCAACAATTAAAAGAACTCGCATCGTAACAACCTAATAGACTAAGTTTAAGGTATTTTCGTACAATTTAATTATAATTTTTGAGAACTCTGCGTATATCAAAAAGGTCAAAGAAAGCTGCTCTAAAGTTGGAACTCATTTTGAAATACAATACAATGTGAAGGCTAGAGTTAATGTCATCCAGCAAAAAACTGACAGAGAATGTCGCAAAATACAAATTCGACAATCTGCCAATATAGCTGAATTCTGGTTCCAGTATGTTTATCAGCAGAACGAGAGCAGATGCGCTGTAGGTTACTGTGAAGAGAAAACCTTCCACGAGAACGATTTTGACGATAGTCCCGTCCCGGCCTGCCATCTTCTCTTTAAACTTGGTGCCTTTAACGTTTTCAAGTCTCCACTGTGTCCGGGACTTGTAGAGCAGGAGAAGAAGAAATGTCATAGCGGTCACTGCGAGAAAGGCCGAGATCATGTATGAGCTGTACAGAGATGAGCTCACCCCATCGAGCTCTTGAGAACCTTCTAACATGACCATACCAATGCGAGACTCATTTAGTTCTGGATACCATTTCCAGTCAAGGTATTTTGTATAATAGATGGGAACTAAAGACATAATCATAACTAGGTAGACGGCGCCAATCATAATTACAGTTCTTTTAGGAGTCACGATGTTTTTAACTGTCAGTGGAAATGCCAGGCACACGCATCTTTCTGTCAGGATGAAAACTGTGACCCATGCTGAAATGCGAGAGAAGCATCCGTGGGTGAAACCAGCCGTGAGGTGCTTCACTTCAGGAAAGAAAAAGACCGAGTCGGAATGAATCACTGAAGAGTTGCCGCAAATATTGTACCACAGCAGCGTCAAGAGGCTGCAGAGGTCTGACAGTGCCAACATCATGAAACTGATGTTGATGGGACTCCGCAGACCTTGTGTGTGAAAGACCAGGATGTTGATCATGTTGCCAAGGATGCCGAGGATGGAGATGATTGTCGCGAGATAGACCCCGTTGATAAGTTGAAAAAGGTCTCTTGTTTCATCGCTGATATCCCATGGAGACAAAGTCTCGTTATGGCGTAAGGCCATCAATATTGTGAAAAGAATAAACTCTTTTAAGAATTGTCTGAGTTGAGAACCACTTAAAATTTCATTAGAGATATAAATATATTAAGTCCCGCTTCTCCAAGACATTTGTGTGCTATCGAATTAAATTACTCCGACGTTTCACTAAGTTTAATATAACAGAGGAACGCCTCTTACCTTTGTACGTATATAGATTTTTTATTGGCTCTCAAAACTATTATTTTTTTACTTTCTAATTCTCCTGAGAATACAATCATAGTTTTAATTAATTTATTAATTATTTTTCGTCAGGTTTCACCGTAAGAACAATTATACGGTAGCCTTTGTTTCTTTGTAACAGCTGATTATAGTAGGAGATTGAACACATCGCCAGCCTGTGAATTGAAATATAGACCAATGTTAATTTAATTTGTAATGTTAATAAATAGATATGTAAGACTACGGCTATACCTCAGACGTAATAACGTAAGCCATAAGTTTTCTCTATTGTGCAATCAAGGCCAATCAACTTCAAAAGGAAACTACAGCCTTTTAAAAATGTCTCATAATTATCAATCGTGATGTATAATAATATTATTATATCTAGAGTAAAGTGAAAAGTTACAGATATATCAACAAATCAGCAGCTATTTATTTCAAAAATTGTTGACCAATAATTTGTCAACCATTAAATCTTTATCAGTCTTGACACAAGAACTTGTGTTGCTTTATATAAGTTGAATTGTCAATAACTGTTTGGTGGATTTCCCTAACCTTTTTCGATCACTAGAAATAAACAAATTATGAATAAAAAGTAAATTGCGTATCTATGAATTAATGCAAACAGAAGCTCATTGAAACCCTAAACTATTCTATTTCACTTCATTTGAATCTGCTATCGGTTAACTGCAAAGTACCATTCCCCTCCATAGAGCAGACAATAGCCAAAAGTAGACCGTTTCAAATTAAGTGTTGTATGCGAACTTCATTCCAGCCTTTACTAAATGGCACCCTATCGACAGTCCCTTCTACGTTAGCGAATCCAAAACCCTTGAGTGGGGGAGTGCGATTGATTTCAATCCCCTAATCCCCTGCAAACCCTAACCCTATGTATAAACACACACACACACCATATATAACGGCTACTTTTTTCTTTTCTAAAAGCGAAAAACTAATTTTTAAAATCCCTTAGGAAAGCAGTTTTTTCATAAAAATACGCCACTTTTACAACTATTCACTATTAAAAGTAACTAACACGGGAGGCTCTTTAGTAGGGGAAACTACAATGTAACATGTTTGTAACACATTTATGCAGACTTTTACAAACAAATATTATTTTTTTTTACATTTGTATTGCTAGTTGCTACTTTATGTAACTTCCATCCTACATTCAACCAAAAATAATGTTTACTTTTTTTTTAACAGAAACAAATCTATTTAATATGCATTTAAGTTGGACATAATTTAAAGCAAGTAGTTAGTAGTTGTTCATATTATCGCGTAAACTGCAGTGCGGCGACAATTACATAATACACTTCACAATTTTTTTTAAAGAATTTTTTTTCTTGACGATTTGAATAAGAGATTGACCCTTTACAAAACAATTAGATCAATTAGATACTCATTATAAAACATCAGTTAGGCCAGGTTCACATTCACTTTCACCTATCCTTTGGTCTGCTGGACCGCTGGAGCACCACACAAGATCCGTCAACCTTTTCTCTCCATTCTTCTCTGTCATTTGTCTTTGATAGAATTTCATTCTGATGTTCTTTCTGAAATATTGAAACCTGCCTTTTTACTTGCCTGGGTGGACCACTTCGGGGACCGATTTTGAGTTTGTCTCCACACAAAAAGTAAAGTAGTTAGAATACATAGAACACTGAACCATAACTTTATAATGAATACAAAAACATAACCAAATAAAATGCTCGGAAAGATACACATATAAAGGCATATTTCTTATTACATTTGCTAGGACAAATTCGTAAAAGTGTTCCTTCTTCTCTTGTGCCATTAGAGCATGAAGCGAATTGCCTGAATCATCCAGGAAAACTAGATCTAGAAGAGTTCAAGTTTCTAATTAACATGCACGCATACATTAAGACATGGACGTACAAATCTATTATTTTCAAGGAACGTCTGTACTTTATATGATAAGATGATATATTAGAGGGGGGGGGGGGGAAGAACTCTATGAGACCTGAGACCGTCCCCTACTATGATATAGGTTATGTAGGTGGGGGCCTGATTTTATCTGAATATAGAAAAATGACACAGTAGAGAACCGGGACGGCTTAGTTTAAAAAAAAAAAGGTTATGTCTCAATTCTCAGTTTATCTCAATGCCAAAATGCAGTTAGATGCGCGAGAAAGAACTCTATCATTTGCAAAACCCCAGAAGAAAATATGAAGAGACACAAGGCAAGGACTTATATATGTATACGTACTGTAAGGTTGAATACAAACTACATGGGGGAACACAGATCTAGTTTTTAGAACGTCAGTACATCATCTCTTAGTCAAGAAAACAAATATACCACTCACGTCTCTTTCAGTCTTATAACTTACAGGTAATGAATGACTGGAGCAAACTGTAATTAAATTCAAAATAATATTGATGTCAAATTTAAATATGTTTAAGAACTAATTGTAGGCTTATGGATTTGTATTTTTGTTTAGATTCTGCTTTACACCAGAAAGAAATACATATAATTATAAAGAATGAAGAAATGTAGCTAATTATAGTTTCTGTGCTACTATAATCTCACCCAATTATTAGATGTACAAGATGACAAATGTATGTCTTTAATTGTATTCCCTATCTTCTATCAACTCGCTCTGTCTGCCTGGTACACATCTTGTACACCTTATTTCTTCCAGTTCTCATTGTGGGATCAAGTTGAAATTTTGTATAAATATTCATTGTCTGTGACCACGTGATTCAATCAAAACACATTAACCAAATATGTAATTAATTGGTTGTTTTAATTTTGTTTTATATAGAAAAGAAGTTTGTCCCTTAGTCTTACAACAGAAATTTTTTTATGTATATCTTGGGACTTAATCTCACAAAGTCACTAAGGTATTTCTGTATATCTTCACAGACAACAGTTTTCTATTGGCCAACGCTCGTATTGTGGACTACCCTATAGTGTACATGAATGATGGCTTTTGTAAATTGGCGGGCTACAACAGAGCAGAAGTCATGCAGAAGTCCAGCACGTGCAGTTTTATGTACGGGGAACTCACAGACAAGGAAACTGTCAAAAAGGTGGAGAACTGCTTTGAGAAGTTGCAGCACGACCAGGTCGAGATATTACTGTATAAGAAGAACAGTAAGTAGACTTTATTACTGTATAAGTAGAACAGTGAGTAGACTTAAGTACTGTATAAGTAGAACAGTGAGTAGACTTTAGTACTGTATAAGAAGAACAGTAAGTAGACTTTAGTACTGTATAAGTAGAACAGTGAGTAGACTTTAGTACTGTATAAGAAGAACAGTGAGTAGACTTTAGTACTGTATAAGTAGAACAGTGAGTAGACTTTAGTACTGTATAAGAAGAACAGTGAGTAGACTTTAGTACTGTATAAGAAGAACAGTGAGTAGACTTTAGTACTGTATAAGTAGAACAGTGAGTAGACTTTAGTACTGTATAAGAAGAACAGTGAGTAGACTTTAGTACTGTATAAGAAGAACAGTGAGTAGACTTTATGACTGTATAAGAAGAACAGTGAGTAGACTTTAGTACTGTATAAGAAGAACAGTGAGTAGACTTTAGTACTGTATAAGTAGAACAGTGAGTAGACTTTAGTACTGTATAAGAAGAACAGTGAGTAGACTTTAGTACTGTATAAGAAGAACAGTGAGTAGACTTTAGTACTGTATAAGTAGAACAGTGAGTAGACTTTAGTACTGTATAAGAAGAACAGTGAGTAGACTTTAGTACTGTATAAGAAGAACAGTGAGTAGACTTTATGACTGTATAAGAAGAACAGTGAGTAGACTTTAGTACTGTATAAGAAGAACAGTAAGTAGACTTTATGACTGTATAAGAAGAACAGTGAGTAGACTTTAGTACTGTATAAGAAGAACAGTGAGTAGACTTTATGACTGTATAAGAAGAACAGTGAGTAGACTTTAGTACTGTATAAGAAGAACAGTGAGTAGACTTTAGTACTGTATAAGAAGAACAGTGAGTAGACTTTAGTACTGTATAAGTAGAACAGTGAGTAGACTTTAGTACTGTATAAGAAGAACAGTGAGTAGACTTTATGACTGTATAAGAAGAACAGTGAGTAGACTTTAGTACTGTATAAGAAGAACAGTAAGTAGACTTTATGACTGTATAAGAAGAACAGTGAGTAGACTTTAGTACTGTATAAGTAGAACAGTGAGTAGACTTTAGTACTGTATAAGAAGAACAGTGAGTAGACTTTATGACTGTATAAGAAGAACAGTGAGTAGACTTTAGTACTGTATAAGAAGAACAGTAAGTAGACTTTATGACTGTATAAGAAGAACAGTGAGTAGACTTTAGTACTGTATAAGAAGAACAGTGAGTAGACTTTATGACTGTATAAGAAGAACAGTGAGTAGACTTTAGTACTGTATAAGAAGAACAGTGAGTAGACTTTATGACTGTATAAGAAGAACAGTGAGTAGACTTTAGTACTGTATAAAAAGAACAGTGAGTAGACTTTATGACTTTATAAGAAGAACAGTGAGTAGACTTTAGTACTGTATAAGAAGAACAGTGAGTAGACTTTATGACTGTATAAGAAGAACAGTGAGTAGACTTTAGTACTGTATAAGAAGAACAGTGAGTAGACTTTATGACTGTATAAGAAGAACAGTGAGTAGACTTTAGTACTGTATAAGAAGAACAGTGAGTAGACTTTATGACTGTATAAGAAGAACAGTGAGTAGACTTTAGTACTGTATAAGAAGAACAGTGAGTAGACTTTAGTACTGTATAAGAAGAACAGTGAGTAGACTTTAGTACTGTATAAGAAGAACAGTGAGTAGACTTTATGACTGTATAAGAAGAACAGTGAGTAGACTTTAGTACTGTATAAGAAGAACAGTGAGTAGACTTTATGACTGTATAAGAAGAACAGTGAGTAGACTTTAGTACTGTATAAGAAGAACAGTGAGTAGACTTTAGTACTGTATAAGAAGAACAGTGAGTAGACTTTAGTACTGTATAAGAAGAACAGTGAGTAGACTTTATGACTGTATAAGAAGAACAGTGAGTAGACTTTAGTACTGTATAAGAAGAACAGTGAGTAGACTTTAGTACTGTATAAGAAGAACAGTGAGTAGACTTTAGTACTGTATAAGAAGAACAGTGAGTAGACTTTAGTACTGTATAAGAAGAACAGTGAGTAGACTTTAGTACTGTATAAGAAGAACAGTGAGTAGACTTTAGTACTGTATAAGAAGAACAGTGAGTAGACTTTATGACTGTATAAGAAGAACAGTGAGTAGACTTTAGTACTGTATAAGAAGAACAGTGAGTAGACTTTAGTACTGTATAAGAAGAACAGTGAGTAGACTTTAGTACTGTATAAGAAGAACAGTGAGTAGACTTTATGACTGTATAAGAAGAACAGTGAGTAGACTTTAGTACTGTATAAGAAGAACAGTGAGTAGACTTTAGTACTGTATAAGAAGAACAGTGAGTAGACTTTAGTACTGTATAAGAAGAACAGTGAGTAGACTTTAGTACTGTATAAGAAGAACAGTGAGTAGACTTTAGTACTGTATAAGAAGAACAGTGAGTAGACTTTAGTACTGTATAAGAAGAACAGTGAGTAGACTTTAGTACTGTATAAGAAGAACAGTGAGTAGACTTTATGACTGTATAAGAAGAACAGTGAGTAGACTTTAGTACTGTATAAGAAGAACAGTGAGTAGACTTTAGTACTGTATAAGAAGAACAGTGAGTAGACTTTAGTACTGTATAAGAAGAACAGTGAGTAGACTTTAGTACTGTATAAGAAGAACAGTGAGTAGACTTTATGACTGTATAAGAAGAACAGTGAGTAGACTTTATGACTGTATAAGAAGAACAGTGAGTAGACTTTATGACTGTATAAGAAGAACAGTGAGTAGACTTTATGACTGTATAAGAAGAACAGTGAGTAGACTTTATGACTGTATAAGAAGAACAGTGAGTAGACTTTATGACTGTATAAGAAGAACAGTGAGTAGACTTTATGACTGTATAAGAAGAACAGTGAGTAGACTTTCAGATTCAATAATTGTATTGGTCAGAACAAATGGAAATTCAGTTTGACTTCAATTGTCCACCTCAGCATAACTACTAGAACTAGAAATAAATACAGCTAACATAAGAGATAACATTAGAAATATTACCTTCATTATAGTCAATGTAGATTTCGTAAATTTATTACACAAAGGTATTTTTGTAGGGGAAACACTTTTATTTTGGTTTCAACCTTATAGCATAGAAAATGTCTTTATTAAACCAAATAAATTCTTATCATTTCATAATATTGAAAGTAGTTAAATCTTTAAGTGCAGCGGTACAATGGAAATAGAAACAAACATATACACATACTTAGTCTTACACTGGTAACAAATTTCAAATAACTTTATATAAATATAAATAAATAAAATAAATAAATACAAATATGAAGTAATTTTATATAAAAGTCTCGTCCACGAATACTAAGTTTTCTACTGAAAACATACATGTATTTGTAATTTTCTGTCATTCTATAAACCCAAATTCTTCAGCAGTTTTCTACTGACTCGAGGAGACATAGGTTTGGGTTAAAATCTTTAGAACTGTAGCAAACGATCAAACGAGAAAGCGACGTGACATGTAACACAGCAGCACTAGGGTACGTTAGGTCTTGAAAAAAGATGGTGAAAACAATTTGGCCCTTATGAGGACTCGAACCACAGACCTCCTGCCTGGCAATATGGAGTAGCACCGTTGCAGTTATCAAGTTACATCTGACTTTAACATGCAGGTCCCTCAAAAGAGCTTTAAAGACAGAAAAGTTATCAAGATCTGTATCGTCACTTAGATCGACACCAATCTGCATATCAGGCCTGAACACTGACCGGTGGGTTACTTTTGACGTGGCTACGAGCTATTGTTTTCCACTGACCACATCAAGCTCGCTCTCACCCTTTACTCTCTACAAGATTTGAAATCAAAGAGAATTCAGTGACTGTTTCTACAAAATATACCTGTCTTAATTTGGCTTGGTGGCTGAGTGGTGAAGCGCCAGAGTTCCCGGGTTCGAACCTCTGTGTAGACTGGTAGATTGAGGAAAATAAAAGTGGTTGGTCGTTGTGCTGCAATATTAGACCCTCTCTAGCCGTTGCCCATAGAAACAGATGAACTTTACTAGCATCTGCCCTATGGATCGAAAGGTTTAAAAGGAAACGCTGCAATCCAACCAAACAACGTAACTATCAAATTCGATCCACCCAGTGGCGTAGCTAGGGTGGGGGAAGGGGGAGAATTTGAAAATCCCCCTCTCCCACTTGAGGGAGTGCCCCAATCGAGTGTTAAAATTATTTTGTTTACATTAAATAGTAAATATTACGTCATTTTTTCATGTCATGATGTCGAATTTCAAAGTGCAGGGGCCCCCAAAGAGTTCAAGCCCCACGGGCCCCCAAATGATGGCCAATACCTAGCTACGCCACTGGATCCATCATCTACCTCTCGTCTGCTCACTTCTCTATTTAGTCAATCATCTTGACCGTGTTTACATTTCAAAACTACAGACACGTGACCCAATGTTTAGCTTGAGATAAACTACACCGCTACAACTTTACACTACACCGCTACAACTTTACACTACACCGCTACAACTTTACACTACACCGCTACAACAACTTTCTTGCGAAAGTTACAAAGGATTAGAACAACCTCTTGGTTCATTGTTATTTTAAAGTGATTCTTTAAAAAATTAATGTTATTTTTCTCTTCATTTTTCTTTTTTTTTTTTTTTTTTAATGGAAGGAGGATTTTATATTTACAAGAATCGTAAGCTAAATATTACATTTTATTTTGGACAGGAACTCCACTATGGCTGCTGTTACACGTAGCGCCCATCCGGAACGAGAAGGACCAGGTTGTACTCTTCATGTGCACTTTCAAGGACATCACGGCGCTGAAGCAACCAATCGATGATGAAGCTGGAAAGGGTAAACATTGTCAAATACAAATATAAGGCTCATAAATCTATACACCATAAAAGCTTGAAGACTTTATTGGCTTTATAAAGCCGGCTTAAAGGATCAAGATGCCTGGTGCTAAGTTACTAGCGTTATAAATGAACAAACAATCGTTTGAAAAGAAAAACTTTGTTGCATTTTTAAAAATAGGTTATCTTTATGTTCTCAAAGTTTCTTTGTTCATTTCGTTCTTCGAACAAAATCAAGCATTAGCCTAAGGCTATTTCATTCTTTCTCCCCCTCAGGTTTAAGTAAGTTTGCCAGGCTGGCCAGGTCGGTCACTCGAAACAGGTCAACGCTGCTCCAATTCTCTTCACATCAACCCAGCACAAAGTTTGACAGTTCCAGACCCTCGCAGCTCGCCAATGTAAGTGTTGGTCTTGAAAACAAGGGGAATAATTGATAGGCAATCACTCCTGTAATCCGATCAGTGGGGGGGTGGACACGGCAATTCGCGGTGGCTTGAATCAACTTATTTTTAGTTTTCTGCCCCCGTATCTCAAACCGGCATTTTCGACAAATTAAAGAATCGATAATTGAATTTCAAGCAACTTTGTAATCTTACATATATAGGAATGTTGAATAATAGATAATGGAAAGTTTATTTAAGAAATGTCTTTGAGAAGGGGAAATAATACAAATGTATATAGAAAATGTTTATATTGTCCTTTTATTTCAGAGTTTCTCACAAACTTGCTCTAAAGGTTTTATAAGGTTTCACATGTTCGTCCTTGCATTTATTCATATCGCTTTCTCTTCTTTCGCCACCTTCACTGTAGTTTAACACTCAATTAACAGAATCTTAAAAACTAGAATCTAAGCAAAGAGCACATTGCTGTTATTAATTTCATAGTGAAAATCCATTATAGAATGACAATTATACATTATAATTTTATAATGGAAAGAACGTTAGTAAATTATAAGATAAGAGAGATAAGATTACAAAACTGAACTGCATTTCTTTTTTTGTTGCCCAGATGATGAACCTAAGTGCAGATGTATTGCCTCAATACAGACTTGAGGCCCCAAAGACCCCACCCCACATCATTCTGCACTATTGCCTTTTTAAGACTGTCTGGGACTGGGTCATTCTGGTCTTGACCTTCTATACTGCCGTCATGGTGCCATACAACGCTGCGTTTAAGGTCAGTTCAGCCACATGATTACATTGATTCCATGGGAACAGTGCGTTTAAGGTCAGTTCAGCCGAATGATTACATTGATTCCATGGGAACAGTAACAAAAAAAATAAAAAGAACAGTGCTAACTTTGGCGAATTACCTGGTGGTCTAAAAAAAAACTACAACTCTTTGCTGTTCTTGTTTTGGAAATCCTTTTCTGTTGTTAGTGTGCATGTTGCAATTTCTAGAATTGTTGTATAAATATGTTAGATTAATTAATGTTTCTTCTGTCACCACAAACAAAAAAAAAAAAGTATAAAAGAAAATGCAATTATAAGTAGGTTTTTTTTTGTTTTTTTTTGAAACTTTGAAACTGTGAATATGGAAATATAATTATGTTTTATTTTTACAACGATTTGATCAAATTACTATGTTTTGGTCGAACCTTCTAGTACACATCTAGTACACATCTAGTACACATCTAGTACACATCTAGTACACATCTAGTACACATCTAGTACACATCTAGTACACATCTAGTACACATCTAGTACACATCGTTGTTTCTCCCACTTCCCATTCACGGATTAAGTTCAAACTTTGCACACAATTATTTTGTCCCTAAAAAATGAATCATAAAAGCTCAAATTAACTCACAACTGAGTGAGTTAGTAAATTATTTATTGGTAATTATTTAATTTTATTTCTAAATAGAAAAGGGAGATAATTCTCGTGTTTAGAGTTAAGTCAGTATACTGTGCTTTCCCTTTATTAAGCTTAGTTTAAGTATTGTTTATACATTGCTCGTATTCTAAAACTGCTGACATGTCAGAAGGGGGAATGACTCTCAGTCGAAAGACTTAATTGCGTGTACTAAAATATGCATGCAAAGTGGTGTCTGGAAATTTAGACATTTTAACACCGGGGAATTTAGGCACCCGAAACTTCAAGTCCATAGCCGAAGGGATAAAATATACGTAAAATTTTAAAAATCATCTTCAAAATCAAAGTATGTATTAAAGAGTGACTAATATTCCGGTGGCTAATTTCCGCCTTGTCAAAAGTCTCAAATTTACTAGTGCCTAAATTTCCGGTTGCCTAAATTTCCGGGTGCATAAATGTCCGGTGCCTAAATTTCCAGTGCCTTAACTTCCTAAATTCATTCAAAGTGTCGTCATCAGGCCTTTCATATTAGTTTGTTCGCGTGATATGCTCAAGCTGGACCCTACGTTAAGTTGAATAACCGAGTGAAAGGTCCTCGATTCATGTCCCACTTATCATTCTATCATGATATCTTCAAGTATTTTAACACTATTTAATGTATTCCTAAGTTTCTAATTGACGTGCCTGCTCGTTGCGTCATAGTAAGTTAAATCGACTTTGTGCTTATAAACCTCTCAGATCAAGACCATGGACCAGCTGCCTCTGCTGGTCATAGACAGCATGGTGGACGTGGTCTTCTTCGTGGACATCGTGCTCAACTTCCACACCACCTTCGTGGGCCCCAGCGGGGAAGTGGTCTCCGACCCCAGGATCATACGGATGAACTACCTCAAGAGCTGGTTTGTTATCGACCTGTTGTCCTGCCTCCCTTACGATGTCTTCAATGCATTCCAGTATGTTGATAATGTAAGTCCAGAGCAAAGCTAAATAAAATAAGCCTTCTCGGTGATTCTAGTTTAAGTTTATTTTTATTAGATATAGTGTTTTAGTATTTCTTGTAAATATTATTTAAAAGAGAGTAGTTTTAAAAAATATTGTTTAAATATATATTGTGTTTGTTAAAATTCATATAAAAGTTTGTGTTTTGGGATTAAGATGCCTGTGATTCATGGGACAAATGAAGTGAAGCTCATCTTTTTCATTGGACGAGGCGGGGGAAGGTACCTTTAACGCACCATTGAAAAGTCTGTTTCGTAGAATCGGAGTGGCAAGGCGCCCCCTTTAGCCTTTCTAGCAATGAAAGAGATTTCTCTCAGAGAACAGGCGTGGACGGGAAGTTCTTCGCCCCTTGTCTGAAGTTTACACCATGACTTTGACCATTACTGGACTTAGGTCGTGCCTTTTCTGTGAGAGTGTCTACCTTCAGACTTCAACGCACCAACCGCCTTTACTTCCACCAATGCTAGGTATCCATTAGAGCTGGGTGGACTAACGGGCTGTCCTAACCTTTCACAAAGTATCCATTAGAGCTGTGTGGACTAACGGGCTGTCCTAACCTTTCACAAAGTATCCATTAGAGCTCTGTGGACTAACGGGCTGTCCTAACCCTTCACAAAGTATCCATTAGAGCTGTGTGGACTAACGGGCTGTCCTAACCCTTCACAAAGTATCCATTAGAGCTGTGTGGACTAACGGGCTGTCCTAACCCTTCACAAAGTATCCATTAGAGCTGTGTGGACTAACGGGCTGTCCTAACCCTTCACAAAGTATCCATTAGAGCTGTGTGGACTAACGGGCTGTCCTAACCCTTCACAAAGTATCCATTAGAGCTGTGTGGACTAACGGGCTGTCCTAACCCTTCACAAAGTATCCATTAGAGCTGTGTGGACTAACGGGCTGTCCTAACCCTTCACAAAGTATCCATTAGAGCTGTGTGGACTAACGGGCTGTCCTAACCCTTCACAAAGTATCCATTAGAGCTGTGTGGACTAACGGGCTGTCCTAACCCTTCACAAAGTATCCATTAGAGCTGTGTGGACTAACGGGCTGTCCTAACCCTTCACAAAGTATCCATTAGAGCTGTGTGGACTAACGGGCTGTCCTAACCCTTCACAAAGTATCCATTAGAGCTGTGTGGACTAACGGGCTGTCCTAACCCTTCACAAAGTATCCATTAGAGCTGTGTGGACTAACGGGCTGTCCTAACCCTTCACAAAGTATCCATTAGAGCTGTGTGGACTAACGGGCTGTCCTAACCCTTCACAAAGTATCCATTAGAGCTGTGTGGACTAACGGGCTGTCCTTACCCTTCACAAAGTATCCATTAGAGCTGTGTGGACTAACGGGCTGTCCTAACCCTTCACAAAGTATCCATTAGAGCTGTGTGGACTAACGGGCTGCCCTAACCCTTCACAAAGCATCCATTAGAGCTGTGTGGACTAACGGGTTGTCCTAACCCTTCACAAAGTATCCATTAGAGCTGTGTGGACTAACGGGCTGTCCTACTCCTTCACCAAGTATCTATTAGAGCTGTGTGGACTAACGGGCTGTCCAAACCCTTCACAAAGTTAAATTTCCGCTCTTTATCCGGATTTCAAGACTCCTCGGTTCAGAGGTTACCACGCCCCATTTCAGCAATGAATAAAATAATAATCGAAGCAAATAATAAAAACAAATAAAAGCATCCTAAAAAAAAGAAACAGGAAAAACTAACAAAACAATTTTTTTTTTTAAAATACGAATAATTATGAGTATTTGTTGGTGAAATCGTATATTAAAAAAAAAAAAAAAAAAAAAAAAAACGAGATCTCTGTTGATTTCTTTCAACTGTTTCCATTGTTTCAGTAATCTTACAACAATAACCCAGCCCAAGCCACAAATATTCAGCAATCAAACAAAGCACAAACACAAACAAAACCTTACACTTAACTTCAACTTTAGACTGATTCTCTGTGTTCCCAGCATTCATTGCGTCTGTTCTTTTTTTTTGTTGTTGTTACTAAATGTTTCCGCTTTATTTGTAATTTTGTATCGACTTCACTGGATGTGTCAATGTGTCTGGCTTCTGCTCAGTTGTCTCACACATAGGGTTTATTTTTTTAAAAAATGTTTACAAATCAAACAAGAACATAAAACTAAAATGCTATTTAACTTTAGTAAGGCCAATATTAGAATACGCATCCTCTGTTTAGGATTTTAACTCAAGAAAATATAAAGAAACTAGAACAAATGCAAAATAGAGCAGTGAGCTTTATAACAAACTGAATATTCAAATTAGAATAGAATAACACCTTTAGTAAAATCTCTCAACTTAGAGACACTTCAGGACAACAGAATAAAAAGTAAAGTAGCTCTAATACATAAAACACTGAACCATAATATACAATACAAAAACAAAACCTAATGAAAGACATAAAGATAGAAGTACATTTCTTGTTCCATAAGCTAGGACAAATTCGTACAAGTGCTCCTTCTTCCCTAGTGCCATTAAAGGAATGGAATGGGGTTGCCTGAATCTGCTTGGAAAACCAATGACTTAGTAGAATTTAAGTCATTTATAAACATGAAGACTAGATTGACACATAAAATAACGTCTGTAATCTATATGATAAACATACAACGGAAGCTCGTTTTTTTTCCACATAGTATTTCTCACACAAACTTATATTAAAACATAATATACTCTATAATGTACTTCCCACACAGACTTATGTTAGAAGCTAGTTAGCACCTCTTTTGTAGGCAACTATTAGGCAACTAGCATTATCACTAAACTACAAGCCATTAGATAGATCGTGGGTCTTCAAGTTCCTAGCATATAACTCATTCAACTATTAACAAGAAGACTTTGTAAACAAATCATGTTATCAACAACTCTCTCTGTTAGTCCAACATGTCATGAATATGATCCTCCCTACACGTTGATAAGGTGAAACTCAGACAGATACACCTGTACGTCTGTCATAAATACAATTATGTCACGTTGGCCTTCCAAAACCAACAGTTGCGAGTTCGAATCGGCTGTAATGGGTAAGCGCTAGTGTTGGCCACGTGAACCGCGGGGTCTGAAAGGAGCAACTTTTACCCAGTCCAGCAGATTGGTTCGGAATCTGTTATTTTAAACTGGTTCAATATTTTTTGTTTTCTAAATGTAAATAGAGGGATGCGTAGTCGAGAGGTCAAGTACGCTTGGACTTGGCTTGGCTTGGCTATCTATGAAGGGGGCTCCGAGGCTCGGCACCCGACTCGAGCAGAGTTGTGTTTAATGAACCCCTAAAGGCAGCAAGGAAAAATCTTCTCCTAGATACCCCCTCCCCCACCGGTCCACAAGTGAGATTGGACCATAGCATGCTATAAGCATGAATGTAGCGCTATATATAAGCTATAATTTAATTTTCATTTTTAATTTTATTCTTTTCTGTCTTTCAAGGGCATTAGTACTCTCTTTAGTGCACTCAAAGTTGTACGTCTGCTGAGACTGGGTCGCGTGGTCAGGAAACTGGACCACTACCTGGAATATGGGGCAGCCATGTTGGTGCTACTCATTCTGGTGTTCATCCTCTTCGCCCATTGGTTCGCCTGCATCTGGTACAACATAGGATGGTCTGACCTGGTCAACGGAGTGGACTACGGCTGGCTGCCTGTCCTAGCAAATACTACTAAGGTAATGAACTGGTTTGGTTTGAAGTCATAAAAGTCAAAAAGAAAAAAAAAGGATTATGATAAACCAGATGTAAAATACTGTCAATTGTTGAAATACCATAACAAAAATTCGCTAAATCATTTGACATCCTAGAGAAAATCAATAGTACTTTTAAAATATCAATAACCTGTTGGCACAATTGTAGCTGTATATCCTAAATTCTAAACCCATTGGTTCAAGGATCAAGTCTTCGGGAGTTGTTTCCTTAATTCTCAAACTGTGTACTTTTGGCTACTCAACAAAGAAAAATTCGTATACAACTTGAATCCTTTGATCTGGCACAAGAGCATCTTAACAAGATATGTTGCAGCTACAAGTAGATGCCAGTCAAATGATTGCTAGTATATTTTCTTTCCTTTGTTTTAATATATTTAGCACCTTTCTTGATTCCTTTGCTTGTGACTTTCCCGTTCGAGTTTATAGCTGGCAGTTCCAATCCTTTGTTATGTGATACGAGAATTCTAGCAAGCATAAAAAAGTCTTTAGGTTTCTAGCGCATTGGTTTGTAGTTTTCTGTTGAATTCCGTCAGACTACAACGTGAACAAGAAACAGAACCATCTATATACATAATTCTCTTCGTCGTTCAAGTGTTTGGACGAGAAGAAGAAGTATGGGAAAAATCACTCTCTTAGTTCTGCGGATAGTCACCCCATGGAAAAACAAGAGGGGGGGGGGAGAACAAGTATTCACCGGTCACTGCCGATGGCTGCCTGGTCGTGCGGTTTGCGCGCTAGTCTGTCGTTTGGATTTATCTAACCCTGCCCGCTCCCACCCCCACCCCCACCCCCTCGTCCTTCAACTATGAAGAAACATCCGAAAAATGTAAAACATTTTACAAACATTTTGCAAACACTAAATAGCAGCGCCGGACTTAACCATTGTGACCAAGAAGTCATGGAAAGAGAACAACTAATCTACTATGTATATTCACCCGTCACTAAATAGCAGGGACGGACTTAACTTTTGTGCGGCCCTATGCGTAACGGATTTCGCGGGGCCAAGTTTGGTTAGAGAAGCGGATAATAAATAAAATTTTAGATTTTGTATTAGAACATACATTCGTCTATGAATTTTATTCATTCTTTACTATGTACAGAACTACTTTACGAGCCTTGCGTGTAGCAAAGTCATACAGTAAATCATAATAATTCTGTTTCCTACCTAGATCACGCTCAATAGCAAGAACTACCAAATGTTTTAATCTATCTTTGAGAATTGTTGACCTCAATTAATTCTTCATTTGTTTGAGGCGCGAGAAGCTTCTTTCACCAGATTACACAATTACTGCTAATGCATAATGCCGTTTTTATTTATCGCGCGTAGGATTGGCGTTTTCAATATTGAATGACACCCCAAAATGACAATTTTCGTCTATATATTCCGTATATTTTAAGGACTTTTTTGTACCTGTTGCAATTTCGGGAGATTTCCAGGAGCTCCTGGTAAATCAACAGGAGGGCTCGGGAAATCTGTTTTAAGTTATAAAATGGTTTAATTTAATAATTTATGCACCTTGAATTAGCGCGGGTCCTATGAAAGTGCGGGTCCTATAAAAGTGCGGGTCCCACTGCGGTCGCGTAGGTTGCAGTGGCCTAAGGCCGGCCCTGCAAAATAGCGGCACATGCTACGCCGCCGGTCGACTTGTACACTTTATTTACCTAGTCCGTTTCGCAACTTAGTTGAAAGCCGTCAAAATCAGGTCAATCGGAAATTTTAGTGTGCCAAAAAGATAAAAATAGAGGCCATGACTCCCTATCTATTGGACCTGCTATGCCTCTGAATGCTTTAATTTAATTTTTTTTTATCGTTACACAAATGTACTAGTTATGATGTTAAAATGTGTTTCGAACCTGATGCTCCCCAGCAACCCTTCATAGCGCCCAACAGTACAAACAATGACGACCTGCTTGGGGGGCCAGGTAAAGAGCTGAGGTACCTGACTGCCCTGTACTTCACCTTGTCCTGTATGACAGGTGTGGGCTTCGGCAATGTGGCGGCCAACACCCAGTCTGAGAAACTCTTCTGTGTCTTCATGATGATCATAGGAGGTAAGTAGGAAGGGGCCACTGAATCAGACTTATGTCCCCTGCCGCCTTATTACAATAACACAATCTATTTATACAACATAGAACCAGACCTATATGTATATATATTATATTTAGACTGGATATGGAGAACTTGTAACTCTTCAAAAAATGTTGTTTTTTTTTCAACTATATAACATATAATTTAATGTTTAGATATCCTCTCATAATTATTATTTTGCAATTTTTGGGGGTTTTAAACTAAAAAATCTTTGTATTTTTTATATTTGTATTGTATTTTTTAAAATTCAAAACCCCCATTTAGCTACGGTAATATAATTTAGTAACTGTAGTTTGCTTTAGAATAATATAAAAGATAGAGGTTTTTCACCTCAAAACGCCCTTTAGGGGGATTTTAAACTCTTCTTCTTATATAATACAGACGTTACTTCAAAAAAGAAGATGATTACGTCCTACGCGTCATGCATTTAGTCATGCATATTAACCAATGACTTAAATTCTGCCAAGTCACTGGTTTTTCTGGCTAGCTCAGGCAACCCATTCCATGCTCTAATAGCACTAGGGAAGAAGGAGTATTTGTACAAATTTGTCCTAGCATATGGGACGAGGAATGTGCCTTTATTTTTGTGTCTTTCAGAGTATTTTATTAAATTTTGTTTTTGTATTTGAAGATTATGGTTCAGTGTTTTATGTATAATTGCTACTTTACTTTTGAGTCTTCTGTCCTGAAGGCTTTCTAAATTTAGTGATTTTACTAATGGTGTTACCCTAGTCAAATGTGAATATTCGTTTGTTATGAATCTCACTGCTCTATTTTGTGTTTGTTCCAGTTTCTTAATGTTTTCTTGAGTTGAGGGGTCCCACACGGTGGATGCATATTCTATTATTGGCCTAACCAAGGTTAAATAACATTTTAGTTTTATGTTCTTATTTGATTTATAGAAATTTCTTTTAATAAACCCTAATGCTTTGTTGGATTTTTTTATAGTTTCATCAATATGTGGATTCCATGACAGTTTTTCATTTATTATAACACCTAGGTATTTTGAGTTTTTAGTCTGTGTTACTGGTTTGCCATGAATAAGATAAGTGGAATTAATTTGTTTTAGTTTTTTTGTTACTCTTAACAACTGACATTTTTCTGGGTGGAAAGACATGCTCCAATTTGATTCCCATTTCTGTAATTCATCTAATTCTCTTTGTAAAATATCTGTGTCTTGTTTTGTTTTTATTGTTCTATATATTATGCAATCGTCTGCAAATAATCTGACTTTTGTTCCTGAACTAATGCAATTTGGTAAATCATTTATGTAAATTAAAAATAGTAGTGGACCCAAGACTGTTCCTTGAGGTACACCTGAGTTTACTGTTATTGGTGTTGATTTAGAGCCATTTATTATTACAGTTTGTTCTCTCCCTATCAGAAAATCTTTAATCCACTGATGCAGTGGACCGTTAATGCCGAAATATTTTAATTTTGTAAGCAAACTATGGTGGTGAACTTTGTCAAAAGCCTTGGAAAAATCTAGTAAGATAGCATCTATTTGTTCACTATTATCTATACCTTTTGAAAAATCATCAATTAGTCCTATTAGTTGTGTTTCACATGATCTATATTTCCTAAAGCCATGTTGGTATGGGGTGAGGACATTATGTTTGTCTAAGTGGTTTATGATATTGCTACATATTATGTGTTCTGGTATTTTACATGTGATGCTGGTAAGTGATACTGGTCTGTAGTTTCCTGGATCAGATTTTTCTCCTTTTTTAAATAGGGGGGTGACATTAGCTTTTTTCCAGTCCTTTGGTACTCTGCCCTGGTTAAGCGATGCTTGAAAGAGTATTTTGAACACTGGGGCTAGCTCATTGCTTAGTTCTTTGAGTAATCTAGCTGGAATACCATCAGGTCCAGACGCTTTATTTGGTTTGGTGTTGGCTAATAGTTTTCTCTGGAGGGGTTTTAAACTTTTAAAAAAGTCATCTGTAGGAGAGGGGCTTAAACTCAATACCCCCAATTGGATTGGCTACGCTCAAATTATTTTAGTGTATAATTAGCTTTTTTTTTATATAGAAGAGGTATTTTTTTAGCTTCAAACCCTACTAAAGGGGGGGGGGGGTTAAACTCAAAACCCCTTTGGCTACGCTCATAGAAATTTGAGTGTGTAATTTGCTTTTTTTATATTGAGGAGGGGGGGGTTATCGTAAATTTTGGAGGGGGTTTTCAATCTTCTTCTTCTTCTTCTTCGTTCTCATTGTTATGTTGGAGTGTTCAGATGAGTAGACCATACATGAGATGAAATGCGCAGTGGTTTCCAGATCAGGGAGCTCTCCATATAGTTTCCTTTCTAGTGGGGTGATTTGGGGCCAATGTCTTATACGGGCCTCTTGGTATAGAGAGCAGTTTTGGAGGAGGTGGTTTGTATTCTCTGATGATTCTCCACATGGGCAGATTTCACTGGTTCCAATTTTGAGCTTCCGGTACATGTGTTGTCGCATTCTGTTGTGTTCGGTCCTGAGTCGAAAGATTAGACGTTGGTCTTGTCGGGATAGCTTATAGTAAGCGTCATCTTTCTTGTGATTTGGATGAGATATCGTCCATTTCTCATTTATTTTATTTACTATTAATTTCTTCAATTCTTCTGGATAGAGTGCAGAGTTTATTAGTGTGTTAGTTCTCCCACTCTTGGCGAGTGTGTCAGCCTTCTCATTTCCTTCTAGTTCTATATGAGCTGGGATCCATTGAATTACAGTTTTTTTGCTGTTGTTGTTGAGCTTTGTAAGTGCTGTTTTGAGGTTATTAATATATGAGGAATCAGAGTTTTGCAGGCTTTGGAGGGTTGTTTTTGCATCGGTTAGTAAGACAATCTGACTGTGTGGGGAATTTGGATGATTTGCTAGGATGGTAGCAGCTAGTGCTAGTGCTTCCCTTTCTGCTCTGTGACTGTCAGAGAGCTCTCCAGTTGCAATAGATTTTCTAGTTTTCCTCCATCTGGCCATTCGATAAGTATTCCAGCTCCTCCATTTGTGGTGGCTTTATGGGTTGAGCCATCTGTGTAAACTCTGATCCACTTATTGGTAGGATAATTGGTATGTAGAAAACAGTTCACTATTTTCTTGAGCTCTGTTGGTCTGTAATCAGATTTTCTTTCAATGCTTTCAATTTGGTCCCTTATAGTAGGAAGAGTGCTTTCGTCCCAGGGTGGAGATTCATTATAGTGTATCGAGGATTCCATGGTAATTTTTTCAAGTTGGTGTTTCTTTTTTAGGTTTAGAGATTCCTGTATGAAAACGGTCCTTTTGAGGCGTTTTTTGGTGCCAGTTCTATGGATTTTTGTTCTGAGTGGGTGCCTCTCCATGGTTTCCAATTTAGTGAATTGGGAAAGGTTTTTTATTTCTCTTCTTTCATCCAGAGAGATCAGGGCAGTGGTTTCCTCCATAGCTCTTATGGGTGTTGTTTTGTTGTTTTCAATCAAAATCTTCCTTAACTGTGCTCTTGGAATTTGTGGATTGTCGTTTGCATTTTTTTTATAGAATAGGGGATTTAACTGCAAAAATTCCTGGTAGGGGTTTTAAACTCAAACTCCACTGGTAGGGGGTTTTAAACTCAAAACTTTCTTGGTTGTGCTGGGGCAAGTGATGGTTTAGTATTAAACTCACATAAAATAAACAAAATGAAAGCAAAAAATCAGTTACTAAATTCCTGCGGGTGGGGGGGGGGGATTTCATTTCGGGTTTCGAGGGGGGGGGGCTTGTACCCTCCCTGGCTACGCCCATGGGTCTGTAAGTTGATCAATCGTGAATAAGAATTTGTTTCCGTTTTCCAGTCTAGATATAATATATATATAGGTCTGTGAGTGAGACATTTTACAATGTATTCTTCAACATTATGCCTTCCGGGATTCGTATTGAACGTTTGTTTATCTAGGCAATATTTGAGCTCCCATGGTGTACGTGTTTGTTCATTTCTGATCTGCTTATTGTTTGATATAAATAAAGATAAATACACTTTGGGAAAGAAAACAAAAACTCCATTTGGGAAAAAAATGGAATTAAAAGCAAACATTGTAATACATAGTAAAAACAACTTTTGGAATTCGAAGATTTTTTTAAAACGAAGTCACTTAATCAATTATTTTTTTATTTTTTTTTTATATATGATCGCTTGCTATCCATCTTGACCTTTTAGGCTACCAGATCTAGGATTAAAGTTGGAATTTTGGATGCTGACTAAAAGCACGTGACTTGTTCAAACAACAGATCTGGCTTTTACTTCCTTGATTATCGGCTAACATTACTATATTACACTTACTCCAGACACACACACACGCATGTTCCATGTTTACACACACACACTCGCGCACGTTGGACACGCACTCACACACACGCTCGCGCACGTTGGACACGCACACACACACACGCACACACACACACGCACACACACACACACGCTCGTAACTGATTTATTTTCGTCTGCCCCAACCAATCCCACCCCTCCTCACGCTTCTATTTTCGGCTCTCCGAAATCAATAGGACATCAGCATTGGTCAGTGAGTTGTTTAGGTCAGCTTTCAAACTTCGTAACTCATTCACACTGGACGCTTCTTGTTTTGAAAATGTTCAACTCGGCAATATCATATAAAAATCAATGGGTCTTGTTATTGTTCTTTGTTGTTCTTCGCGTGAAACCTGAATCTTTCTAGCATCAGACTTACGAAACTAAATTTAGCCTGAAGACAATTTGTGTCTTGAACCTTCATCGTGTGTACAGATAATTGATAGTTATTTATAGCTGTACATTTGTTTGTGCACTCAGTGTATGTAGGTTAGGTGTCTTGTGATCTGTGTACACGAGACTTTACGTTGTAATGAGGACGTTTTGTTACGTGAAGACATTTGTTGCATGAGGACACCAATAGAGAAGTCTTTGTCTTAGTCTAACATAAAGACATTCGTTACATTCAGACATTTGTTGCATAAAGACATTTATAACATAAAGATATTTGTTACATAAAGACTTTGTTGCATAAAAACACTTGTTACATAAAGACATTTGTTGCATAAAGACATTTGTTACATAACGACATTTGTTACATGGAGACAATTGTTACATTAAGACCATTGTTACGTGGAGATAATTGTTACATAAAGACATTTGTTACATGGAGACATTTGTTACATGAAGACATTTGTTACATGAAGACATTTGTTACATGAAGACATTTGTTACATGAAGACATTTGTTACATGAAGACATTTGTTACATGAAGACATTTGTTACATGAAGACATTTGTTACATGAAGACATTTGTTACATGAAGACATTTGTTACATGAAGACATTTGTTACATGAAGACATTTGTTACATGAAGACATTTGTTACATGAAGACATTTGTTACATGAAGACATTTGTTACATGAAGACATTTGTTACATGAAGACATTTGTTACATGAAGACATTTGTTACATGAAGACATTTGTTACATGAAGATACGATGCAGTAATTGTTCAGCTTTTGTTGTTTTCCTCTGTTTGGTTTGTACTCTAGAAATGTTTGTCTATACTTTATAGGAGGAACATATTTGCTTTACCGTAGAATGTCCTTAAAATAGACCCCAACGGCTTTGTCGGCACTAGATTTGTCTTTTTTTCTTCACAAGTAAGCTAAAAAATGTAGTCGATGTATATTTAATAAAAGTTTTTTTTTTTTTTGTTTACAATATCCACATTCCTGTGAAATCTCAACAATAACATATGAATGGTCCCCAAGATAATAAATCAGTCTATGACCTTTACATCATCTGCCCTATAGAGCACTTGGTCTGAAAGGGGAACTTGTACTTAACTACTTACTATCAACAGTTTATCTCTAATGAAAAGAATTAGGCATTAATTAATGTGAACTAAATAAATGCCACATATGTATAAATTATATGTTGATTTAAAGAAGGAAAGCAGTTTTTACGTTTTAATAATAAACATGATAGAAAAATGACCCCTACAGAAATGAACGATATCAGGAAAATTATTGTTCTCAAGAGACCTTGTTTTAGTGGGTACAGCTTACAAAAGAGAACTACAATGATATTTCTTGACCCTATGTTAATTTCATTCTGAAGTCCCAGGATCAATGTAGTAGAAAAAATTGCATAATATTTGTTTTATGATCCTGGGGACAATGCCTATGTTATTGTTGAGATTTCCCAGGACAAAATATATACAAATTGAACTATGCCAATAGTTTGATAAGCAAAAGGAATAAAGCCATGTCATCTTCAATGAGTTCTTCTTCTGACAAGTTCAGATGGACAGGAGGACAGGTTCAAGAGTTCAAAAGAAATTTCATTTCAGGAAGAAAACTGTGAATGCACTTCAACAGACAGTCTTTTGGGCATTTTAAAAACAACGCTTCAGATATTGAATGTTGATGTCTCTGGCCAGTATGGCAAGCATCTGATGAACAGGACTCTCTACCTATTGAGATTTACCGAATTGGTGGAAAATGGATTTTTTAAAGTCTGACCACCAAGTAAATAGATAAAAGAAAACAATAGCTTTGAGACAAACACACACACTTCCTGAAAACAATAGCTTTGAGACAAACACACACTTCCTGAAAACAATAGCTTTGAAACAAACACACACACTTCCTGAAAACAATAGCTTTGAAACAAACACACACACTTCCTGAAAACAATAGCTTTGAAACAAACACACACACTTCCTGAAAACAATAGCTTTGAGACAAACACACACACTTCCTGAAAACAATAGCTTTGAAACAAACACACACACTTCCTGAAAACAATAGCTTTGAAACAAACACACACACTTCCTGAAAACAATAGCTTTGAAACAAACACACACACTTCCTAAAAAACAATAGCTTTGAAACAAACACACACACTTCCTGAAAACAATAGCTTTGAGACAAACACACACACTTCCTGAAAACAATAGCTTTGAAACAAACACACAAACTTCCTGAAAACAATAGCTTTGAGACAAACACACACACTTCCTGAAAACAATAGCTTTGAAACAAACACACACACTTCCTGAAAACAATAGCTTTGAAACAAACACACACACTTCCTGAAAACAATAGCTTTGAAACAAACACACACACTTCCTGAAAACAATAGCTTTGAGACAAACACACACACTTCCTGAAAACAATAGCTTTGAAACAAACACACAAAATTCCTGAAAACAATAGCTTTGAGACAAACACACACACTTCCTAAAAAACAATAGCTTTGAAACAAACACACACACTTCCTGAAAACAATAGCTTTGAGACAAACACACACCTTCTGAAAACAATAGCTTTGAGACAAACACACACTTCCTGAAAACAATAGCTTTGAGACAAACACACACTTCCTGAAAACAATAGCTTTGAGACAAACACACACTTCCTGAAAACAATAGCTTTGAGACAAACACACACTTCCTGAAAACAATAGCTTTGAGACAAACACACACTTCCTGAAAACAATAGCTTTGAGACAAACACACACTTCCTGAAAACAATAGCTTTGAGACAAACACACACTTCCTGAAAACAATAGCTTTGAGACAAACACACACTTCCTGAAAACAATAGCTTTGAGACAAACACACACTTCCTGAAAACAATAGCTTTGAGACAAACACACACTTCCTGAAAACAATAGCTTTGAGACAAACACACACTTCCTGAAAACAATAGCTTTGAGACAAACACACACTTCCTGAAAACAATAGCTTTGAGACAAAAACACACAACTTCCTGAAAACAATAGCTTTGAGACAAACACACACTTCCTGAAAACAATAGCTTTGAGACAAACACACACTTCCTGAAAACAATAGCTTTGAGACAAACACACACTTCCTGAAAACAATAGCTTTGAGACAAACACACACTTCCTGAAAACAATAGCTTTGAGACAAACACACACTTCCTGAAAACAATAGCTTTGAGACAAACACACACTTCCTGAAAACAATAGCTTTGAGACAAACACACACTTCCTGAAAACAATAGCTTTGAGACAAACACACACTTCCTGAAAACAATAGCTTTGAGACAAACACACACTTCCTGAAAACAATAGCTTTGAGACAAACACACACTTCCTGAAAACAATAGCTTTGAGACAAACACACACTTCCTGAAAACAATAGCTTTGAGACAAACACACACTTCCTGAAAACAATAGCTTTGAGACAAACACACACTTCCTGAAAACAATAGCTTTGAGACAAACACACACTTCCTGAAAACAATAGCTTTGAGACAAACACACACTTCCTGAAAACAATAGCTTTGAGACAAACACACACTTCCTGAAAACAATAGCTTTGAGACAAACACACACTTCCTGAAAACAATAGCTTTGAGACAAACACACACTTCCTGAAAACAATAGCTTTGAGACAAACACACACTTCCTGAAAACAATAGCTTTGAGACAAACACACACTTCCTGAAAACAATAGCTTTGAGACAAACACACACTTCCTGAAAACAATAGCTTTGAGACAAACACACACTTCCTGAAAACAATAGCTTTGAGACAAACACACACTTCCTGAAAACAATAGCTTTGAGACAAACACACACTTCCTGAAAACAATAGCTTTGAGACAAACACACACTTCCTGAAAACAATAGCTTTGAGACAAACACACACTTCCTGAAAACAATAGCTTTGAGACAAACACACACTTCCTGAAAACAATAGCTTTGAGACAAACACACACTTCCTGAAAACAATAGCTTTGAGACAAACACACACTTCCTGAAAACAATAGCTTTGAGACAAACACACACTTCCTGAAAACAATAGCTTTGAGACAAACACACACTTCCTGAAAACAATAGCTTTGAGACAAACACACACTTCCTGAAAACAATAGCTTTGAGACAAACACACACTTCCTGAAAACAATAGCTTTGAGACAAACACACACTTCCTGAAAACAATAGCTTTGAGACAAACACACACTTCCTGAAAACAATAGCTTTGAGACAAACACACACTTCCTGAAAACAATAGCTTTGAGACAAACACACACTTCCTGAAAACAATAGCTTTGAGACAAACACACACTTCCTGAAAACAATAGCTTTGAGACAAACACACACTTCCTGAAAACAATAGCTTTGAGACAAACACACACTTCCTGAAAACAATAGCTTTGAGACAAACACACACTTCCTGAAAACAATAGCTTTGAGACAAACACACACTTCCTGAAAACAATAGCTTTGAGACAAACACACACTTCCTGAAAACAATAGCTTTGAGACAAACACACACTTCCTGAAAACAATAGCTTTGAGACAAACACACACTTCCTGAAAACAATAGCTTTGAGACAAACACACACTTCCTGAAAACAATAGCTTTGAGACAAACACACACTTCCTGAAAACAATAGCTTTGAGACAAACACACACTTCCTGAAAACAATAGCTTTGAGACAAACACACACTTCCTGAAAACAATAGCTTTGAGACAAACACACACTTCCTGAAAACAATAGCTTTGAGACAAACACACACTTCCTGAAAACAATAGCTTTGAGACAAACACACACTTCCTGAAAACAATAGCTTTGAGACAAACACACACTTCCTGAAAACAATAGCTTTGAGACAAACACACACTTCCTGAAAACAATAGCTTTGAGACAAACACACACTTCCTGAAAACAATAGCTTTGAGACAAACACACACTTCCTGAAAACAATAGCTTTGAGACAAACACACACTTCCTGAAAACAATAGCTTTGAGACAAACACACACTTCCTGAAAACAATAGCTTTGAGACAAACACACACTTCCTGAAAACAATAGCTTTGAGACAAACACACACTTCCTGAAAACAATAGCTTTGAGACAAACACACACTTCCTGAAAACAATAGCTTTGAGACAAACACACACTTCCTGAAAACAATAGCTTTGAGACAAACACACACTTCCTGAAAACAATAGCTTTGAGACAAACACACACTTCCTGAAAACAATAGCTTTGAGACAAACACACACTTCCTGAAAACAATAGCTTTGAGACAAACACACACTTCCTGAAAACAATAGCTTTGAGACAAACACACACTTCCTGAAAACAATAGCTTTGAGACAAACACACACTTCCTGAAAACAATAGCTTTGAGACAAACACACACTTCCTGAAAACAATAGCTTTGAGACAAACACACACTTCCTGAAAACAATAGCTTTGAGACAAACACACACTTCCTGAAAACAATAGCTTTGAGACAAACACACACTTCCTGAAAACAATAGCTTTGAGACAAACACACACTTCCTGAAAACAATAGCTTTGAGACAAACACACACTTCCTGAAAACAATAGCTTTGAGACAAACACACACTTCCTGAAAACAATAGCTTTGAGACAAACACACACTTCCTGAAAACAATAGCTTTGAGACAAACACACACTTCCTGAAAACAATAGCTTTGAGACAAACACACACTTCCTGAAAACAATAGCTTTGAGACAAACACACACTTCCTGAAAACAATAGCTTTGAGACAAACACACACTTCCTGAAAACAATAGCTTTGAGACAAACACACACTTCCTGAAAACAATAGCTTTGAGACAAACACACACTTCCTGAAAACAATAGCTTTGAGACAAACACACACTTCCTGAAAACAATAGCTTTGAGACAAACACACACTTCCTGAAAACAATAGCTTTGAGACAAACACACACTTCCTGAAAACAATAGCTTTGAGACAAACACACACTTCCTGAAAACAATAGCTTTGAGACAAACACACACTTCCTGAAAACAATAGCTTTGAGACAAACACACACTTCCTGAAAACAATAGCTTTGAGACAAACACACACTTCCTGAAAACAATAGCTTTGAGACAAACACACACTTCCTGAAAACAATAGCTTTGAGACAAACACACACTTCCTGAAAACAATAGCTTTGAGACAAACACACACTTCCTGAAAACAATAGCTTTGAGACAAACACACACTTCCTGAAAACAATAGCTTTGAGACAAACACACACTTCCTGAAAACAATAGCTTTGAGACAAACACACACTTCCTGAAAACAATAGCTTTGAGACAAACACACACTTCCTGAAAACAATAGCTTTGAGACAAACACACACTTCCTGAAAACAATAGCTTTGAGACAAACACACACTTCCTGAAAACAATAGCTTTGAGACAAACACACACTTCCTGAAAACAATAGCTTTGAGACAAACACACACTTCCTGAAAACAATAGCTTTGAGACAAACACACACTTCCTGAAAACAATAGCTTTGAGACAAACACACACTTCCTGAAAACAATAGCTTTGAGACAAACACACACTTCCTGAAAACAATAGCTTTGAGACAAACACACACTTCCTGAAAACAATAGCTTTGAGACAAACACACACTTCCTGAAAACAATAGCTTTGAGACAAACACACACTTCCTGAAAACAATAGCTTTGAGACAAACACACACTTCCTGAAAACAATAGCTTTGAGACAAACACACACTTCCTGAAAACAATAGCTTTGAGACAAACACACACTTCCTGAAAACAATAGCTTTGAGACAAACACACACTTCCTGAAAACAATAGCTTTGAGACAAACACACACTTCCTGAAAACAATAGCTTTGAGACAAACACACACTTCCTGAAAACAATAGCTTTGAGACAAACACACACTTCCTGAAAACAATAGCTTTGAGACAAACACACACTTCCTGAAAACAATAGCTTTGAGACAAACACACACTTCCTGAAAACAATAGCTTTGAGACAAACACACACTTCCTGAAAACAATAGCTTTGAGACAAACACACACTTCCTGAAAACAATAGCTTTGAGACAAACACACACTTCCTGAAAACAATAGCTTTGAGACAAACACACACTTCCTGAAAACAATAGCTTTGAGACAAACACACACTTCCTGAAAACAATAGCTTTGAGACAAACACACACTTCCTGAAAACAATAGCTTTGAGACAAACACACACTTCCTGAAAACAATAGCTTTGAGACAAACACACACTTCCTGAAAACAATAGCTTTGAGACAAACACACACTTCCTGAAAACAATAGCTTTGAGACAAACACACACTTCCTGAAAACAATAGCTTTGAGACAAACACACACTTCCTGAAAACAATAGCTTTGAGACAAACACACACTTCCTGAAAACAATAGCTTTGAGACAAACACACACTTCCTGAAAACAATAGCTTTGAGACAAACACACACTTCCTGAAAACAATAGCTTTGAGACAAACACACACTTCCTGAAAACAATAGCTTTGAGACAAACACACACTTCCTGAAAACAATAGCTTTGAGACAAACACACACTTCCTGAAAACAATAGCTTTGAGACAAACACACACTTCCTGAAAACAATAGCTTTGAGACAAACACACACTTCCTGAAAACAATAGCTTTGAGACAAACACACACTTCCTGAAAACAATAGCTTTGAGACAAACACACACTTCCTGAAAACAATAGCTTTGAGACAAACACACACTTCCTGAAAACAATAGCTTTGAGACAAACACACACTTCCTGAAAACAATAGCTTTGAGACAAACACACACTTCCTGAAAACAATAGCTTTGAGACACACTCCATGAATTGATTTTTTCGTGCAGCTTTTTGAATCTCGGTGAAGACTGAGATTTTTCATTCCGGGATGAGTTCACCCAACTCTAATGGGTACCTGACTTAAGTTGGGGAAAGTAAAGGCGATAGGTCGTTGTGCTGCCCACATAGCACCTTGTTTGTTAACCGTTTGCCAAATAAATCAGATGACCTTAACATCATCATCCCTATAGATCGTAAGGTCTGAAAGGGGAACTTTACTTTTATAGGATCAACTCACATCTGCCCATAGATCGTAAGGTCTGAAAAGGGAACTTTACTTTTATAGGATCAACTCACATCTGCCCATAGATCGTAAGGTCTGAAAGGGGAACTTTACTTTTATAGGATCAACTCACATCTGCCCATAGATCGTAAGGTCTGAAAGGGGAACTTTATATTTATAGGATCAACTCACATCTGCCCATAGATCGTAAGGTCTGAAAGGGGAACTTTACTTTTATAGGATCAACTCACATCTGCTCATAGATCGTAAGGTCTGAAAGGGGAACTTTACTTTTATAGGATCAACACACATCTGCCCATAGATCGTAAGGTCTGAAAGGGGAACTTGACTTTTATAGGATCAACTCACATCTGCCCATAGATCGTAAGGTCTGAAAGGGGAACTTTACTTTTATAGGATCAACTCACATCAACTTCCACTCTTTGCACTTGCCCTCACACTTTCTGCACTCACGCTCATTTGCACTCACTAGCAAATCGCTCATAATAATTTAACGCACACTTAATTAAATTCACCTACACACATACTGACTAATGTATACTTACATTCATTCACATTCCCATCAATCATATTTAATAAACGACAAGTGTGCTAATGAATCTCGGGGGGTCGATTTGTTTCTTGAAGTCTAAATTTGTTCACAAATAATTCTATTACATATCCTTAAATTGACTTCCCGTTTGATCTGAACTCCTACTAGAATTAATTCTTCACTACTAAACATAACCTATTTCCTCAGTAACCGTTGTATTCATTCGCTTACATAACCTATTTCCTCAGTAGCCGTTGTATTCATTCGTTTACATAACCTATTTCCTCAGTAGCCGTTGTATTCATTCGCTTACATAACCTATTTCCTCAGTAGCCGTTGTATTCATTCGCTTACATAACCTATTTCCTCAGTAGCCGTTGTATTCATTCGCTTACATAACCTATTTCCCTTTCTGTCAATCTTATACTTCTTTCACTCCTTCACTTTTGTTATCAGTTCCTTGATTTCCTTTTTCCCTCACATTGTCATTGACATCTTTATAATGAGAACAAAACAAATGTCCCCCTCAATGTGTAACATCATTTTATCTTACCGCTGTATCAAATCAAATTCAATATATCCCGTCATTCATTTCACATAGCTGATATCCCATTTAATTTATCCCATCCAATATATCCCATACAATATATCTCATACAATATATCCTATACAATATATTCCATACAATATAACCCATAGAATATAACCCATACAAAATAACCCATACAGTATATCCCATACAATATATCCATACAATATATCCTATACAATATATCCCATACAATATAACCCATACAATATAACCCATACAGTATATCCCATACAATATATCCATACAATTTATCCCATACAATATATAATAAACAATATATATAATACAACAGCTACAATATGTCCTAATCAATATATCCTATCCAATATATCCCATCCAATATATCCCATAAAAATATATCCCATCCAATATATCACATCCAATATATCCATACAATATATCCCATCCAATATATCCCATCCAATACATCCCATCCAATATATCCCATCCAATATATCCCATCCAATATATCCATACAATATATCCCATCCAATATATCCCATCCAATACATCCCATCCAATATATCCCATCCAATATATCCAATCCAATATATCCCATCCAATATATCCCATCCAATATATCCCATCCAATATATCCCATCCAATATATCCCATAAAAATATATCCCATCCAATATATCACATCTAATATATCCATACAATATATCCCATCCAATATATCCCATCCAATATATCCCATCCAATATATCCCATCCAATATATCCCATCCAATACATCCCATCCAATATATCCCATCCAATATATCACATCTAATATATCCATACAATATATCCCATCCAATATATCCCATCCAATATATCCCATCCAATATATCCCATCCAATATATCCCATCCAATACATCCCATCCAATATATCCCATCCAATATATCCCATCCAATATATCCCATCCAATATATCACATCTAATATATCCATACAATATTTCCCATCCAATATATCCCATACAATATATCCCATCCAATATATCCCATAAAAATATATCCCATCCAATATATCACATCTAATATATCCATCCAATATATCCTATCCAATATATCCCATCCAATACATCCCATCCAATATATCCCATCCAATACATCCCATCCAATATATCCCATGCAATATATCCCATCCAATATCATCCAATATATCCCATACAATATATCCATACAATATATCCCATCCCTCATATACTATTTCTCATATATCATTCCTCATATATATTATTCCTAAAATCCCATCCACTATATCCCATGCAATAGCCGTGGAGTTAGTGTGTGTTTGTCTGTGTTTCCATGGTGACGGTGGAAAGAAGTTGTCGATTGGTTGGTTGCTATGTAGTGTAAATGACGCAAGATAAACGGCATTTTCGTCAGCAGTATTACTTAGGTAGAACAGACGAGTGAAAAGATGTGTTATTGTAGTAAGATTTTTTAAAAATACCATTTTATACTATTACTAAAGTCTGATACATTTATTTCATCTCATCTCAAGTTAAATTTGTCTGTACTATATTATAATATATATTGGCCTCCTTTAGTCGTAGAGCGACTATAGTTCATGTGGCTGTAAAGCCCTATTTTGGAGAGACACTCCCGTCCACAGAGTCCTACAAAAGTGAGGTCTATAAACGTTGTTCACAAAGAACGTCATTTCAAGTTTTATTAAGTTTAAGATCTAATACGCCCAACAGCTGTTTAGTTGTTTACCAGCATTCTGGTGCTACAGGTCAACAACACCAATGTATCCCAGCCCTCAAGTTACATCCAACATATCCCTCATATTACATCTTTCACATCACGTTTTACATATCACGTTTTAGATATCACGTTTTACATATCACGTTTTACATATCACGTTTCAGATATCACGTTTTACATATCACGTTTTGCATATCACGTTTTACATATCACGTTTTACACATCACGTTTTACACATCACGTTTTACATATCACGTTTTACATATCACGTTTTACATATCACGTTTTACATATCACGTTTTACATATCACGTTTTACACATCACGTTTTACACATCACGTTTTACATATCACGTTTTTCTATATCGCATAGGGCAAAGTACATGATATACCTGCTATATCTCTACATCGCTAATCTTCTAATGGACAAGGCTTTAGCCAAGTACACATAGGGTAACATCAATTAACTCGCCGGTTATAAACAGTTCAGCCCTAAATCCTGAAACCATTCAATAACAAGACCAAAATATAGGCGGAAAACCTTGATAAGAATCCATGCGTGCGCAAAAAAAAACTATTTTGTTTGTCAATGCTTGTGGAATGTATTTTGTCTTCTGGTACGTCTGGAAAGGATGGACACGACCGATCGTGCTTTCGGTTGAGTTGTCTGGTTAAGTGTAAAATAATAAGTCCCTCTACGCCACTCCAGAGCGCCCTATATTATTATAGCCGGAAATGAATAATTGATCTCCAGACACCTCATTGTATTTGCCAAGGGAGATAAGGGTGGAAAATGTCCTTACATTGTGAAAGAGTTCTGTTTTCTTTCCTCTAGTTGGGCCTAATTGAGTGGGCGCTTCAAGTCCTCCCACAATGCTCACTGCTCTAGTACAAAAAAGCATTAGGTCAAAGCTAGATACACAAAAAAAAATAATAAAAAAGCGGATTCACGATCCTCAATGGAATCTACGAGGTAAAATAAAAAGAGGTCAAAACTACGGAACAAAAATCGGATGAAAAACAAAAACAAAACAATAACAGCGGAATATTTCTTGAAT
>JAZGLO010000322.1:0-184238 GCA_036873155.1 Biomphalaria sudanica
ATAATATATATATATATATATATATATATATATATATATATATTTTACGGGCGACACTATTTCATTATGAACAAGAAACAAGAGTGGAAATGTGCCAAATCATAAGCAGATTTTAGCGGTATTATCCAAATAATACATATTTGATCTTTAGTTAAAATGCATATTTTCTTAACCAATCGTTTTACACCAAATTGTCACCTAAGAATACAATCGAGTAGCTTCTGTAGTACAGTCTATAAATTCTATAAATAGCCGGGGTGATGATATCCATGTATAGCACTGGATTCGAGTTTGTAAAGTATTTTCATTTACCAAAGTATATCATTCTACCTCATTTTAATAAATTAGAGACCTGTATGTATTGTCAATGAAGTGCCTGGCTCTATAAAAATATTACAGAAACTTAATTATGGTTAACAATACTGTAAATATACTAGCGTGAGGAAAAAAAACAACCTCCACTACAGTCATATTAATTAGATGTAGTCGATATCGGGCCTTAACTTCATTGCCGGGGCAATATTTGTGTAAAGTATTGCCCAGAAATTATGTCCCTGCTGCTAAATATTAAAAGTGTTAGGACTGTCAGGAAATTAACGAAACGTAACTGGATACGTTCTCTGGCTCTTACTTCCCCTTTGTCAAGTCGATAAACGAGAGTTATTTGCCCCCTTTGGCGAAATATTGCCGTGTATGCATGCAAACATTATGAGGTATGATTTAGGGGGAGCTGACAGATGGGTGGAGCTGCTCTGTGATGGGGGGGGGGGGGTTGCCAATACTGAGTTATGGAAATCAGGACCCGTTCGACTTGTTTCTGTTTTATCAATCCACTGGCCCATCGACTCGACCTGTGTGCACGCCGTGCTTGGCAGTACACAACTCTTCTAGGGGCTCGTCCTTGTCGGTCGGAGCCATTTGTTGTGTGCTCTATCTGGCACATATAGTTTAGATCCACATTGTGTTGATCTCTCGGATATGAACTATTTACAGAACAAAGTCATTTACCTGTAAAAAAAAAACATTAATAAGGAAGTAACACACACACTCCAAGGCGGCGTGAACTTATCACCCACTCGTTCTTGTCGTAGACATACTTCAAAGAGAGAAAACATGTAGCTTGTCGACTTGTTTGTTGTAATTACTTAATAGCTTCCTTAAAATTGTGGCCGAGGGTACGAGCTGAAAACCCGGGCTGGGTTTTGCTTGCGTTGAGCTTAAAAGGCAGCACTGAAACCTTCTCCCAGATACTCTGCTCTTTCTCTCCCAATCCATCGTTGATTTGACCACTTTGAATTCAATTATTTTTTTGGTTTTATAAATTTAAATTTGTGCTATATAAAAAGAGCATGCACGCTTCTATACTTCTATATCGATAGTATCGTTTTCTGATTGCGAACATAAAATGTTATCGAAGTTTAATCACAATATGTACAAATGTGAAAAAAAATGAACAATTCTCCCAGAATGTGGACGCTGAACTAAGTGCACTGGGCAATGCAGAGAGGACAATAGACAAGCAATACAAAATATTTTATTATCAGCTAAACAACATGGATTCGCGTGTCTACATAGGCGTATCAGTTGAAATTTCCTCCATTGTTTCCGTTGGGTTCTTATAGGTATGTTCACTAGGGTGGTCCAGAAAACCATACTGAAAAGTTTAAGTTTGTAGAATCATTGCTCCACATGGTTTGTTTTTGTCCATTGGGTATAGGTATTTGGCCTGCAAAATTTCAAGCTGATCGAGCAACATCTACAGGTCAACCCATTATCAACATTACTTGTCTGGTGTCCGCGCTTGCGATTTACGTCCGACTTTGACAGGACCACTATTGCTGCATTGGGACGGTAAAATATTGCCCGACATTGATGGATCAAAGGAAAATGTGGATCGCATAGCTGTTATTGTTACTGGGAATGGCCAGGAAAAACTGTTGGGTATTCCAAAAATGGATAGAGGAACAGGAGAGGCTCAAGTAAATGCTTGCATTGAAGTAATTGAGAAATGGAATCTGCGTTCCCAGATCAAAGGCCTTGTATTCGACACAACAGCTAGCAATACAGGGCTTCATAAGGGCGCATGTGTTGGAATTGAAGAAGCTCTGGGAACTGAAATGGTCTGGATTGCATGCCGTCATCATGTCATGGAAGTTGTCCTTTCAAATGTTTTCAAGTCTCTGTTTGGTCCAACTGAAGGTCCATCAACTGCACTATTCCAGCGATTTCAGAAACAATGGCCATCAATGAACCAAGATGCTTATTCTACAGCAAGTGATGAACTGTTTCAGGATCCAATATTGAAAAACATGCGACAGGAAATGCTTGTCTATTTACCAGGTGCTCTTGAAAAAAAGCACCCAAGGGACGATTATCAGGAATTTTTACGTTTATCCTTCTGGTTTCTTGGTGGACACAAAGACAAGGAGAAATTTCGAGCTCCCGGTCCAACACATCATGCGAGATGGATGGCAAAAGCCATTTACGCACTGAAAATCTTTCTTTTTAAGACTCAGTTCAAGTTGACTGTTCGTGAATCCCAGAATATCACACATTTGGCTCTCTTTGTCAGTCTTGTTTATGTAAAACAGTGGAACGAAGCACCACTTGCAATCCGAGCCCCTCTCAATGACATCGAATTTTTATCAAATCTGAAGACCTATCCGAATAAGACTGTTGCCAGCAAGGCACATGAAGCATTTTCAAGGCACCTCTGGTTTCTCTCTGAACATTTGGTTGGCATAGCCCTTTTAGATGACAGAGTGTCAGCATCAATCAAAGAAAAGATGGTACAAAATCTACTTCGACCAGCATTGGCAGACATCCCTCGGCGTGTAAAGTTGACAAGTGAATCTGAACAGTTGAAATTGGAGGACCTGGTGACAGAAAGGACGACATCTTTCTTTGATGTCCTCATGGAAGAAGGCAAAGAAAAGTCTCAGACATTCCTTAAGAAACCACCAGGACAGTGGACATCTGATCCAGTCTTCAAGAAATTTTATGAACTGGCTGCACACATGACAGTTGTAAATGATGTAGCTGAAAGGGGAATTAGTCTTATTGAGAAATACAATGATACACTGACAAAGAATGAGGAACAGAAACAGTTTATTCTTCGATTGGTTGCAAACCATCGCAGGAATTTCCCAACTCCATCAAAGACATCACTTATGTCGTCGTCATAGATTATCCACTGTGAAACTGTCAAATTTTAAAACTAAGGTTTTCATTAGATTGTAAGTTTTAGTTACATTTTTTAATTACAACTTTAATTTAATTTCTTAATTTTAATTTACTTTAAAATTTTAACCTTAAGTTTTAAATCGATCATCAACTATAATTGACAATAACTATTTCATTTGAGATAACCCAAAAAACTGTCAAATGGGTTGACCTGTAAATATTATTTGTTTTCATTAAAATTTTGCACAATTGTTATTAACATAACAAAGAACAGAAATAACCTTGTGGACAACTTAAATCTGTTACTTTGTTTTTCTGGACCACCCTAATGTTCACTAATTAAACACCGGAAGTAGACTAGATCTAGCTGCTGCGCTTCGAGTATGTTGATGACATTTTGGAAATCGCATTTAATACTTCCCAAACAGACTCTGTGGCATTTTTACGTCTCGAGAGACGATCTTTTCCCTTTGCAACTTCTTGTGTGACTAAAGAGGCCAATCCTTGATACACAGCTGCGATCGCAGGTTGGGCATATATAATCACCAGGCGCCGTTGCATTTTCACCCTTCTTTCTGCTTCTGTTGTGTATGGCATCTGCAATCTTTGACCCTTCCTTTATGCTCTCTCTCCATGAGGATCTGTCCAGTGCCACCTCTTCCCAGTTGCCAGTGTCGATTTTGAAGAGCTTCATGTCGCGTTTGCATACATCCGTATAACGTAAAAGTGGGCGACCAGCGGCTCTCCTGCCTTCTATCAGATCGCCATACAGGATGTCCTGTGGAAGTCGACCTTCTGGCATTCTACGAACGTGGCCAAGCCAGCCAAGGCGTCTGCTGCTGATAACAGAGCGGATGTCCTGGCACCCTGCTCTTTGTAGCACTTCCTCATTGGTTATCTTATCTTGCCACCTTATTTTAAAGATCCGCCTTAGGCATCGGAGGTGGAAAACATTCAGCTTTTTTTCCTGCCATGAGTAGGTTGACCATGTTTCACTTCCGTACAGCAAGGTGCTCAACACACAGGTCCGGTAGACTAGGGCTTTAGTACTGTTAGTCAGCAATATGTTGTCCCAGACTCTTTTCTGCAGCCGTGACATGGTGGCCATTGCCTTGGCTATCCTGTTGTTTATGTCTTTATCCAGTAGAGTGTTGTTGGATATGATGGAGCCAAGGTAACAAAAGTGATCAACAATTTCTAGTGGTTGGCCATTAATGCTTACTTGAGGTGCAGTGTTTGTGTTTTGGACAAGTATCTTAGTCTTGCTTTGACTGATGTTTAAGCCGAACTTCTGGCAAGCAGCAGATAATTTGTCAACCAGGCACTGTAGCTGAATATCAGAATCAGCCACAATAGCTGCATCATCAGCATACAGGAGTTCCCTGACGAGTAGCTTCCTAACCTTGGTTTTTGCCCGCAGCCTTGAAACATTAAATAGTTTTCCAGAGGATCTTGTATGGAGAAACACACCTTCGTTTATGTCGTTGTACGCATAATGCAGTAGACAGGAGAAGAATATGCCAAACAGAGTAGGTGCGAGCACACATCCCTGCTTGACACCACTGCAAACCTCAAAAGGTGCTGATTGGGCTCCATTGAATTTGACAGTGCATTTAGTTTCCTCGTGAAAACACTCAATGAACTGCAGTAGTTTGGGAGGGCAACCTATTTTCCTCAGGAGTTTGAAAAGGCCACTTCTGCTGACCATGTCAAAAGCTTTAGTCAGATCAACAAAAACGATGTAAAGGGGTCTGTCTCTCTCTCTGAATTTCTCCTGCAGTAGTCGTAGAGAAGATATCATGTCTACAGTGGATCTACCACTCCTGAATCCACACTGAGACTCTGGGTAGACTCTAGAAGCTATCACTTGCAGCCTGGATAGTGCCACTCTAGCAAAGATCTTGCCCACTATACTGAGGAGAGAGATACCCCTGTAATTGTTGCAGTCACTCCGATCCCCTTTGTTCTTGTATATTGTGACTATAGTTGCGTCACGCATGTCCTGTGGGACATGACCTGTTTCCCAACAGCGGCAGAGGAGAATATAGAGTTCAGGGAGCAGGAGTGATTCGTTGACTTTCACTACTTCCACTGGGATACCATCACTCCCAGGAGATTTTCTATTTTTTATGCAGTTAATTGCTTTTTTAAGGTCACTGAGGCTCGGAAGATCATCTAGGCATTCCAGTACTGGAAGATCTGGTAGAGAAGCCAGGGCGACATCGTCTACTGTGTTCTGTGTGGCATAGACTTCGAGGTAGTGTTCTGTCCAACGTTCTAGCTGCTTGGTTTGATCTGTAATTTTTTCTTCTGATTTGGATAGAAGGGGGGCAGGCTTAGACACTGTTGGACCCAGGGCCGCTTTAATGCCATCAAATAGAGCTTTGCTATTTCCTGAGTGGAGACTGTCTTGGATTCTGTTGCAGGTATCCCTCCAAAAGTTGTTAGCACATTTTCTAGCCATTTGTTTCGCCTCTTTATTAGCACTTTTGAAGGCCTCCAAAGATCTTGGACTTGGCTTTGTCTTGAGAGCGAGTTGTGCAGATCGCTTTTTCTCGATGCAAGGTTCCATTTGTGCTAGATTCGCCTCAAACCACTCTACATTTTTGTGTTTTTGAGGCCCAAAGGCGGTGATTGCCGAACTGTAGATTACATCTCTTAATTTCTCCCATCTGATAGAGATGTCTTCTTCATTACTTAACGAGGGGATTGAACTGTTCAGGAGCTCGCCAAAGAGTGCACACTTCTCTGGGTCACCTACATGGTTGACGTTAATTCGCCTAGTTCTGGGTTGAGTGGAAGTATAAGCCTTCTTGAGAAGTAGTTTGATTTTGCTTAGCACTAGTGAATGGTCTGAGTTGCAGTCCGCACTATGGTATGAACGGGTGTGGATGACACTTTTCAGATCCATCCTTCGGGTGATGCAGAGGTCAAGCTGGTGCCACCTTTTTGAGCATGGGTGCTGCCAAGAGACTTTATGGCGTTCCTTGCCAGAGAAGAATGTATTTGTTACACACAGTTCATGAGAGCTACAAAACTCGAGTAGCCTTTGGCCATTGTCATTGATTTTGCCAACACCATGAGGTCCCAAGCATTGTGGCCATGCATCATTTCCATCACCAACACGGGCATTAAAGTCTCCATTTATATAGAGGTGCTCGGATTTTGGAATACTTTTAATTACGTCCTCTAGAGCTTGATAGAATCTGTCTTTGTCCTCTTCCGGTGCAGCAACAGACCCCAGTTCAAACAGTAGGAACAAAGGGGAGTAAGTCCGACTCTGAGAGTGGGAACATGGAACTTTTTATTTAAATATTGCTAGAACTAGAAGAGATTTCCGGTCCATTAAAAGTTTCAATGAGAAATTGATCTATCAAGAAGTTAACACTCAGGGTGTTCATCCTCCATGTAGCTGGATGTAGGCACGACCACTTTGAAAGCTAGAGCTCAACAAAAGTAACGACACGGCAGTTTGAAACTTTGCCTAATATTGCAATCAATACATTCAGTGCCATCTCTACTAATTACACAGGCCACTCAAGTGTTGTCGGGTACACAAAAGGGAGGTCAGAGAGAAACAAATATCCAATGTGATCATTATTGTTATCCAGTGGTCTCCCCTTCAAAATCAAACACGGGGTATAGGTTCCTGTTAAGTTCTTGTAGACCTAAGGCAAACAAAGCAACTGTCTACGGTCTTACAAGAGCGAATAACTCCTGCCGCAATGTCATGTCAGCACGCCATCTGTTCAGGCATTATCTACCTTGCAATCTATCTCCATACTGTCCCTTTAGCCATATTATGTATAGATCTATAACGTCCATTAGATCTATCTGCGCTGAAGTGCGACTCTAGTTGATCAGCTGCTAGTGGAATGATCGATATTCAGGAGTTACTTATTCTTCTATTGCTGTTGGGTGTGGGGGGGGTCGCGGCAGAGTGGTATATTGTAAAAAAGGGTCGCCGAGCTAAAAAAGGTTGAGAACCGCTGCTCTAGGCCATATGCATTCACCATTTTTGAAAATCGCAAAATAAACGAATTAAAAAAAAACATTAAATGGATTTTGCACATTCTTAAGACAATGTATTATTATTATTTTTTGACGATTGAAAAATTTCGCAACTGTGTATCTGCACAAGTGTCCTAGTGCCCTTATGACACTGTCTTTAAACAGGCTTTTTCGTCCCTAGCCTATAAATAAAGACAATTCATATATTTTAATAATACGCAAACTACGGTGACCCCTGACCTCGCCACGAAGTTTCACACCCCTACGTTCGAAGGACGGTGTCGTCTACTAATGTCAGCACCTGAACAGGTCACGAAATGAGAAGTAGGGACCCGGAAATGAATTACACAGTGAGGTGCTTCGGGACTGAGACATGCAGACGAACTGCAATTTGATACAACACAGTGTAGAACTGAACTAAACAACAACAACAACAAAAAGAAAACAACATTACATGATTACGATGGAAAAAAAGGGTGGGAGAGATATAATGTAAATTTGGAAAAGGTCAAGGTGACGGTCACAAGCCGAAGTAAAAATAGGTGGGAAAATGGGACGGGGGGGGGGGGGTCGCGGCAGAGTGGTATATATAAACCATGAGCCGAGCAACGATGAGAAAATTAAAATGAGCTTATTCTTATTAAGTCAACACAAACGAATCTAGGTCTACGTCTGATTCTCCTCTCTTTCCTTAATAAAATGGTGAAATATCTTTGTTACACGCTGTTGAACAATGATCCGACTTAGAAACAAGAGCGCAGTCTGTGCGGTGAATGAAACACGCTTGGACTCCATTTGGTTGCCCCATTGATTGATACTACAGCTCAAAGTGTGTAGCCAGCCCAGTCCGAGTTATCGACCCGACTCCAATCAACAGATTAACTGGGAATCAAGTGGCTGATAAATGGCACTAGGTAGTAATCATAATCACCAAAGTAATTAATGCAATCTTACCCTTACAGTACTCAACTTCAGGCAGATACAATCTTGTACATACAGAACTCAACAATAGGCAGATAAAGCCTTGTACTTACAGTACTCAACTAAAGACAGCCCTGCAAAGTCTTCGCTTCAAAAGCTAAAGGTAAAAAAAAATAATACCTAAGGACAAAGTATCACTATAGTACATTTGAAACCATTCTTGAGCTGAACAAAGATAGAAAATTGAAAGAAAAGTGAATTCTTCCAATAGTCTTTCTGCATTTTTCAATAAAATAATTTGTCAGTGCAACGCCTTGATCAAACATTTCAAGAAATGCTACAAACTAAGAAACAAAACCAAAAAACTTAGATTTTAATTAATCAATAAAAGACCAAAAAAAACCAAAAAACTTAGATTTTAATTAATCAATAAAAGACCAAAAAAAAACTTAGATTTTAATTAATCAATAAAAGACCAAAAAAAACAAACTTAGATTTTAATTAATCAATAAAAGACCAAAAAACAAAAAACTTAGATTTTAATTAATCAATAAAAGACAAAAAAAAAAAAACAACTTAGATTTTAATTAATCAATAAAAGACCAAAAAACAAAAAACTTAGATTTTAATTAATCAATAAAAGACCAAAAAAAAAAGAGTTAAAAATGAAAGAAGTTCTTGATGACAATTCACTTCTAATTATCGTTTTACTAGCATTATGGTATCTACTAGTGTATCTGATAACTACTTATAGCCAAAGAGAGACACTTATATTTATATAAGCCATTGAGATTTGTAGGTAAATTTTTATTTTTAGTCAGAAACATTTGACTTGTTCATATACATGAATACCATTAGTTTAAATACCAATTTTCTGACATGAAACCTGTCCTCATGTATTCTGTTTTGGCTTAAAAAAGTTTGCTAACACAATGTTGAATCAGTGAGAAAATATAGCCAAGTGGAACTGTGTCCTATGACAATATGATGCAGATTGCCATGTCATCAGCAAAAAGTCCTTACATTTTTTAATTCCCCTAAAAAAAAAAAACCTCAATATTTCACCATCCGAGAGCAAACAATGTTAATTTATGGACAGGTAACCATCTTATAAACAAGAATCAAATTCATCCTCACTGGGGATGGGTGGGGTGGCCACAATACACTGTTACCACAAAATACATAAACTTTCAAGCAAGCACATTTATTGATGAACCATCAAAGCAATACGACTTAACTTTTATAGCACTACATTGAGACATTGTATCTTTAAAAAAAAGGTAATTATTTTCTCATTGACAACAAGTCTTGTAATGGTCTCCTCCTTGCACCCTTCCCCCAAGACAAAACACAGCACGAGATCAATATCACAAGCAAATGCAGTTATGGAAAAGAGCTTGGCTAAACAGAGACTTGTGTATTCCAAGAAAAATGATGATGGGAGATGTCGAGGACACACTCGCAGCAATGCAAATGAGAGACTACACAACTTTCAAAGGCAGACAGTTGAACTTCAAATGAACTAAAACATGAAGTATGTCATTGTTCTATATTTAGAAACTAGATATTAGTAAACAAAACAATGATACAGATAAGGCAATCTCTGCTTACTAAATATCAGACTGGAGGCCATGATTTCATACAGTCTGTGTATGTTAATCTTATCAACAACTTTATAGTAAAATTCTGAACTACACTATATACACTACATCTCCAAGTAGATTCTAGGTCCAGTTAGATATATTTACAAGTGGGAACTGTATGACAGAATTCCTATAAAACAATTTTTTTTTGTTCATTGTTCAAATAGTTACTATCATCTAAAATACCCCCCCCCCAAAAAAAAAAAAAAAAACACACACAGTAAATAGGTTACTGGGACAAAAAAAAGTTTCTAAAATTCTTGGGTTACATCAATTTTACTAAGGATGATTTATAGGCTTGTACAAGTATAGGGCAATCAGTTGTAACTTACTAGATTTAGATGTAATGTAAATCCTATATTTAAAGAACATTTTGCTAAGCAACTAGTAAGTAAGTACTGGTTCTTAAGTAAGATCTTCAGTGATAGAATAATTACTGTTTAAAACAAAATTAGGATGAGTCTAGTATTAGTAGATAGATCTTGATTCTTTGTATCAACTATCTAGTTTAATTTAACAAGACCTAGAATATATTAATATTAATACATTGAGTATCCAGATAAAATTTGATTTAAGAGTCTAGATTAGATATATATATTTATAGATCTAGATCTTTTCTTATAAATTGCAGACATTATTTCAAAAGAGAAAATAGGTAGCTTGTAAATTAGTCTAACATCTAGATAGATTCAATAGAGAGATCTAGATTGTATATTGATAATATTCTATCAATATCATCTAGATCTATTTGATCTACATACTAGATTCAAGAACTATATGATATCTAGAGTATAGGGAGTTTTACCTAGTATAGATCTTTAGTCTTCTCTACTGTCTCTACTAGAAGTATAGTTTTAAGACTAGTCTAGTTGAGCCTGTCTAGATCTATATAGTACTCTACTAGATCTAGATAGATTTATAATAAATCTAATACTTCTAGTAGAGGCAGTAGAGTACTAGACTCTAGTCTCTATACTATATAAAGTATATATAGTGTATATATATATATTATAGACATAGACAGACTTAACTAGACTAGTCTTAAACAGACTAGAATCTATACTTAAAATATACTTATTTTAGTTTTAGATCTAATGATCTATCATCATAGATCTATATACTGTCTAAAGTTAGAGATTAGAGTAGAGATATGTATTAATTATTATCTATATCTAGACTCTATAAAAGTTTATAAAAGTCTATTGTCTGATTACTCATGATTACTGATGTGACAGATTGTCAGATTCTATCTAATCGTAGACTAGATTATTAGAACTAGAATCTAGATCTAGATGATAATGTCATTAATTAATGATAGATCTAGACTAATATTTAATATAGATCTAGAAAATTCTAGATTAGATTATTCTATATTAATTAATTGAGTCAATTATTATTATTTATATTAATTCTCTAATTGTCTAATCATGACTAATCTAGGTCTAGAGAAGTATTTCTTATCTTATCTTATATAATACAGACGTTACTTCAAAAAAGAAGATGATTACGTCCTACGCGTCATGCATTTAGTCATGCATATTAACCAATGACTTAAATTCTGCCAAGTCACTGGTTTTTCTGGCTAGCTCAGGCAACCCATTCCATGCTCTAATAGCACTAGGGAAGAAGGAGTATTTGTACAAATTTGTCCTAGCATATGGGACGAGGAATGTGCCTTTATTTTTGTGTCTTTCAGAGTATTTTATTAAATTTTGTTTTTGTATTTGAAGATTATGGTTCAGTGTTTTATGTATAATTGCTACTTTACTTTTGAGTCTTCTGTCCTGAAGGCTTTCTAAATTTAGTGATTTTACTAATGGTGTTACCCTAGTCAAATGTGAATATTCGTTTGTTATGAATCTCACTGCTCTATTTTGTGTTTGTTCCAGTTTCTTAATGTTTTCTTGAGTTGAGGGGTCCCACACGGTGGATGCATATTCTATTATTGGCCTAACCAAGGTTAAATAACATTTTAGTTTTATGTTCTTATTTGATTTATAGAAATTTCTTTTAATAAACCCTAATGCTTTGTTGGATTTTTTTATAGTTTCATCAATATGTGGATTCCATGACAGTTTTTCATTTATTATAACACCTAGGTATTTTGAGTTTTTAGTCTGTGTTACTGGTTTGCCATGAATAAGATAAGTGGAATTAATTTGTTTAATTTTTTTTGTTACTCTTAACAACTGACATTTTTCTGGGTGGAAAGACATGCTCCAATTTGATTCCCATTTCTGTAATTCATCTAATTCTCTTTGTAAAATATCTGTGTCTTGTTTTGTTTTTATTGTTCTATATATTATGCAATCGTCTGCAAATAATCTGACTTTTGTTCCTGAACTAATGCAATTTGGTAAATCATTTATGTAAATTAAAAATAGTAGTGGACCCAAGACTGTTCCTTGAGGTACACCTGAGTTTACTTTTATTGGTGTCGATTTAGAGCCATTTATTATTACAGTTTGTTCTCTCCCTATCAGAAAATCTTTAATCCACTGATGCAGTGGACCGTTAATGCCGAAATATTTTAATTTTTTAAGCAAACTATGGTGGTGAACTTTGTCAAAAGCCTTGGAAAAATCTAGTAAGATAGCATCTATTTGTTCACTATTATCTAAACCTTTTGAAAAATCATCAATTAGTCCTATTAGTTGTGTTTCACATGATCTATATTTCCTAAAGCCATGTTGGTATGGGGTGAGGACATTATGTTTGTCTAAGTGGTTTATGATGTTGCTACATATTATGTGTTCTAGTATTTTACATGTGATGCTGGTAAGTGATACTGGTCTGTAGTTTCCTGGATCAGATTTTTCTCCTTTTTTAAATAGGGGGGTGACATTAGCTTCTTTCCAGTCCTTTGGTACTCTGCCCTGGTTAAGCGATGCCTGAAAGAGTATTTTGAACACTGGGGCTAGCTCATTGCTTAGTTCTTTGAGTAATCTAGCTGGAATACCATCAGGTCCAGACGCTTTATTTGGTTTGGTGTTGGCTAATAGTTTTTTAATTCCATTTTCTTGTACTACTAAATCTTCTATGTTGTCTACTTGGTTCAAATTAAGAAATATGTCTTTGTCTCCTGGGGCTGAGAATGCTGATGCAAAGTATTTGTTTAGGATGTTTGCTTTAGTTTCATTATCATTATGTATTATGTTATGTTCATCTTTTAATGGCGCTATGCCTGTTGTTTCCATTTTCTTAGACTTAATGTATGACCATAGGTTTTTGTTGTTATCTTTAGATATTACATTGTTTATGTATTCACTCTGCAGCTGTCTGCTTACTTTTTGGGTTAGGTGTTTAATTTTTATATACTTTTTGTAAACTCTTTCTGCCTTGGTTTCTTTAAATTTTCTATATAGGTTTTCCTTCTGTTTACAAAGCTTCTTTAGTCTATTATTAAACCAGCATTTATTTATTTTGTTTGATGTGTATTTAGTTGGTATATGATTTTCTATAATGCTTTTAAGATGGATTTTAATGAAATTCCAGAGGTCATCGACTGGTTGGTTAATGTCTTTTTCTAATAAGAATGTTTGTTGAAAGTTTAATGCAGCTTGGTGTAGTTGTGTTAGGTTACATTTATTCCAGAGTAAGATTTTTCTTTTGGTTTTTGTATTCTAGAAGTCTAGTCTAGAAATGTTGCCCTGCACTTTGTTCACGTTTAACTGGATTAAAAATGTAGATCTAGACTCTATAACAAGGAAATTGTCAACACAGTAATTTGATATTTTTTTTTAATGATTTATCATTTTATGATTGGATTTGGAGCTCGTACAAAAAAAATTCAACATTTAAACGTATGGCTATGGCAGAAATATACAAGTGTTGGCATTTTTAGAGTGGTCATTTGTTTAAATCTTGAAGTAAGACTTTCTTAAAAAAAAAAAAAAAAACTTACCGAATTAAACGTTTCTCGTAAATCATTAATTTGTTCCTGAGTCAAATGTACTGTGTTGCGGTTCGCCATTTTGTCACAGTGAAGGGAGTGTTATTTGGTCACGTGACTTGTTTTATATTTGTATTGCCCTAAGACCGGTCCACGTCTCGTTTTGATTGGTTGACACCGGTGTCATCTATTCCATAAAAGGCTTATGTACGACGCAGTCTGATTCATAACAATACGTTACAAACACTAAGTCCAGGCGGATACTAATTAATAAAACTGTTTACTAAGTAAATTCCAGAACTTTTTAAGTGCTTACACTTCTGGTTGCAACGCAAATCTGGTTCAATACAATGATATTCAGCCGACAAACAATGAATGTGCCGGCCTCACTTGGTTCCCCCCCAAAGAATGTTATAACTCCTTGAAGCGTGACTGATAAAAGTGAAAAATCTAACCGCGAGAGCTCTGCTAGCACACTTGGGTGCCGGTAGTTTATATATTCTTATCGCTCATTCACATGAGTCACACACCAGTAGGCGAATCAGCGGTCGAATTTCCCCTTTCCTTTCGTTTGTCGACTAGGAAAAATAAAGTTAATATACAAATTAGTGCGTCTTAAAGTTTCTACCCATCTCGTTGCCTCTAGAGCTTAATAGTTTACAGACGTTGCTACGTAAAAGAAGATGATTACGTCCAACGCATTTCATGTGTCAAACTAGGTCATACATGTTAATCAATGACTTAAACTCTGCTAATATTGGGATACCATGATATATATAATCTGTGTGACTGGTTTAACATGAATAAAAAAAGTTTTTTTTTTCTTTGTTACTTTTAATAACTGCAGGCATTTTTGTGATGGAAAGAACTGCTCCATTTTGATTCCCATTTTTATAATTCTTTTTTTTTTGTAAAATTTCAGTAACTTGAGTTGTATCTAGATCGCTATTAATTGTTCTGATATATTTTATTTGTATAATTCCATGCAATCGTATAGGTCTATAGATGCAATGTAGGCATATATCGTACAGCATCTCTAGAAATAATATTGTAGTGAAAGTATAGTGGCTAACAGACACACAAGGAGTTTTTAACAAGGATGTATTATTTAGGCCTAAACATAGGATGGCTGCCTGGTCGTGCGGTTTGTGCGCTGTACTGTCGTTCAGATTTATCGATGGTCCCGGGTTCAAACCCTGCCCGCTCCTATCCCCAGTCGTCCTGCGGGAGGTTTGGACTAGGAAGTAAACTATCTTCGACTCTGAAGGAACATCCGAAACATGTAAAACATTTTACAAACAAACAAAACATAGCTATATATTTGTCTACTTTATGAATTGAAGGTTTCGTCCGGATGGGCTATAACCTTACCATACCTATATCCATTCTTAGACCTTGTCTTCGGTCTTCCTATCGTTTTGTCTGCCTCTTCTTCTTTTCCCTGGTATTGTCCCCTGCAGGAAAGTCTTTACGAGCCTTGGGGACCTCGAGATATGGCCATACAGTTTTAGTTTGCGTTGACAGTGGTCAGCCGATCACCATGGAGCCCATTTGCCATTGTGACCCTGTTTCGTATTTCCTCGTAAGTGGTGCGGTCTTTGAAGGTGATGCTGAGAATCCTTATGTAGCATCTCGATTGCTTGGCCAGTATCCCCCCCCCCCCCCATTCTGCAGTTTGCGTCCAAAATTCACAAGCATTGCAGGAATGTCGCCATGTCTTTATCATTTTTATTTTCAAATTATACACTACATTTTTAACACGTTTTAAAGTGTTATGTATCATATCATTCATATTGATACCGAACAATGCATTCAGATAATTCAGACCAATACCAAGATGTAGGAATCTGTTCAGACAAGGGAGACAATTCTACATGTGAGCCAGTCCCTGGTAAAGTTTCCATATAAAGTTTTAAATACTACCCAGAATGGCTTGGATTTGTGTAGATAGAGCTAAAGGTGTCCCCTTCAGACCTTGCATTCTTGGGGGGGGGGGGGGAAGAGGACGTAGTCAATAGTTTCTATGGTAACCAACGAAGGGTAGCATGTAGCCAACACAACGATCCACCAGTTGTGGGGGGGGGGGGGGGCGGCACAGCTAAAGACGTCCCTTGGATCTAATAGCCCAATCCCGATCTTCACCGGGGGTCGAACGCGAGATCTCTCGGCTCGGATGTCAAGCGCTTTACCACTCGCCAACCAAGCCCCGCGCCTTCGCCATGTGATTTATGTGGGGGTGTCAGAAATGTCAAAAAAAAAAAAAATTAATTAAAAATAAATAAATGATTAGCCTCTAGATCCTAGCCCAAACCTTCTTCGGGATGCTAGAGGAAGGCAGGTTTTTGAACGACTAGGCCATCGTGACGATACGACAACCCTAAGCGCATACAACACAACCAGGCAGCCTTCCATTGCTGGATAGGCCTACGAGTTGCTAGGAAAAGCGAAACAAAAATCTAGCTACAAATCCTTACTTGGACGAATCAACACGAATAGCTCTTTAAGTATCGCGTGATTAGATGGGATATAGTCTTAAGAAAAAAAAAATAACGGGGGGTTAGACAACGCGAAGGCGCGTGCGATTATCAATACTACACTAATATGGACGGTTTGTGACCAAGTGTAGTGGACAACTTTGGTTGCTGTCACATGACTCCCGACGATGCAAGTCATGGGTTGAAGGATGATGATGAGATATCTATCAGCGACTCGCCCGCTTCACCCCCGCCCTTAATACTTCCGCCCTTGTGGTGGGGAACATCAAATGGATGACACCTCAATCAAAGGGGAAACTGCGTCATCTTAGCTTCCTTTTTTTTTGTTGTTGTTTCCCGAGGGGAGGAGGTGGTCAACTGATAGAAAGCGAGTATCGACACGCGATAAATTTTGTAATATTATGCATGCTTAGAAAAGTCATAAACACTGACAAACAAGATATCCCAATTCTTCTTTGTTTATGGATCAAGTCTGGGGTAAAATGAACTAGCGTTTACCTAGAAAGATTACCATTTCTCCAATTCTAGTTGAAAACACATATTTTCCATACAATCCCAGAACGAATTTCTTTGACAAACGATTATAATTTTTCAAAGGGAAACAACTATAATAATACTTGCCTGAATGAAAATACATACATGCATTATGTCCCTTGGAAATGTCCACGAAAAAATCAAGCGTGATTAATAAAAGGGTGAGGGATGGGGGCGATTGCTCTAAGACAGTCTAAGACCTTGAGACTAAGGCACATTAGGAACAGCGCTATTGGAATCATGTGAAAGATTCGCGAGCAGCAAGGTACTTATGTACAAAAAAAAAAAAAGAAATCTTAAATCTCATGGATCTAAAAAAAATAATTGCAGATTGGGACATTGCTGCAGGGGCGGGCTGGCTCCAGGGGCATCTGGGCAAATGCCCGGTGGGCCTAAATGGATATGTGTGGGGTTGCCGATTAGACCATTGTAAATGTCAGTACGTCCCTCAAAGTGATTGGCCTCTCCTAACCATTTATAAAAGATCTTTACAGACTTTGTTGTGTCTAATACTAAACACATATTGTGAAATAATGGATTCGCGTACACCTCTGCACCGCGCTACTGTGCTTTTTTTTTTTTTAGTCCTCTATTAACATTAAGAGATGAACCAAACAACGCAAGACCTAGACCTTTTGTTCGACCCTGTTTTGGTTGTTAATTCAAAATAGCCCAAACACCCCCCACAGGGCTGTCGAAGGGGAAGGGGGGGGGAGAGGGCGGTGGGCAGAATTCGAACCTGGGATCATCGAGCCTAGAACGCATGACACACGCAGCCATCAAGTGTTTTGTTTGACTCATTTAGACTATTTTTTTTTTTTTTTTACAAATTGAGATTTCTTTTAGTCTATTTATAAGTGGGAAGCGTGGTCGAGAGGCTTAGTACGCTTGAACTTGGGCTACCTATGATGGATGCTCGAGGTTAGACACGCGACTCGGGCAGAGTAGGCCTACTGAGCGCCTAAAGGCAGTACGGAAAACCTTATCCCAAATACCCACTCCCCCCACTATCCACAAATGAGATTGGACTGAGCTCCGAGCATGCTATAATTATGAAAGTAGCGCTATATAATAGCGAGACTTTATTTAAATGTAGAAATACAATACATGCGTTCAGTTTTATGCACACTGTTGAACTGGACTGTGTAGCCCATGGGTCAAGGCAGCACGACACGACATTCAAGTACAAGTTGTGTATAGCTGTTATATTCAGAGTAAAGTATTGGATTGTTTAGGCCTACTTTTTCACTATTTATTACACTCATTAAAGTCTCTCGTTATATCGGAGCCCAAGTTATCAGGTTCTTGACTTAGCCACATTGTTCTGTCAAGGGTTTATAGAGAATCGTTACAATATCATATGCAATCAAGTTATGGGCCGAATCGTATAGTAATACCCGGGCCGATTTTGAAACCCAGTCTGCCCCTGCGGGCCTGTGTTGTCTGATGTGCTTGACAGTCTGATGTGCTTGACACACTGATGTTCATTCTTCTTTTCGTCATTTAAATGAAGTATTTTTAGCTTTTTTTTTTTTAGACGCAAATGTGTGTACGTGTGCTGGCCTGTGTTGATTGGGTGTCTGGAAATTTAGACACCGGACTTTTAGGCACCGGATATTTAGGCACACGGAAATTTAGGCTACTGGAAATTTAAGGCATCGTATAATTAGAATCTTTTCGATAAAGGTGGAAAATTAGACACCGGAAAATTAGGCAATCTTTAATAGTAACCTTAATTTTGAAAATAATTAAAAAGTTTTAATGTATATTTTATCCTTAGGCTTACTGCATTTTCATGATACAAAAGAAAAGCTTACAAAACGGAAAAAAGAATTACAATCAAAGAGTGCCTAATGTTCCGCCTTGTCATAAAGTGACTAATTACCCCGTGCTTAAATTTCAGATGCCTATTATAATATAAATATCTGGTTCCTAAATTTCCTAGATTCGTTGGTTGATATGTACGGATACACTGATAGTGACCAACGGAACATCAATGTGTCAATATAAATAGCCAACCTGAGCGATCTCACACCAGGTCTCGTGAACTCAATGTTGTCGCGTTACTGGAACTGAGACCGTGACCTCCGTGACCCCTTTATTGAAAGTGCCGCTTAGACAATCTATTGGCTAAGTCGCCACACCGTCAGAGCAGCGCAAGGGACTATGCTGTTGTTTTTTTTGTAAGTATACAAGTGTAAATTAGCCTAAATGTTAAGTTTATTGTGTTTTTTTTTAAATCTTAGAATGCTATTTACGGCTTTTGTAAACTTTAAATGCATACTTAGGCATGTGTTACGTGTATCATCATTTTATGCATATCATGATATCCTGATATGTGTTCAACAGCAATCTTATCTTATCAAGACTTGTGTATCTTGTGTTTAACAATACTTGTCTTATCTTTATGTATCTGTGTGTAACAGCAATCTTACATAGACTCACATTACATTTGACCTCTTAGGCTGAGGTTAACATTTGCTCTCTATTGCAACACATTTTTTTAAAGTTAACCTTTATTTGTTTCGTCGTGTCTTCTCAAACCACTTTTTGCCTGCGTTGTTTGATTTTTAATGAATAGCTATTTAAATGCTGTTATACTTAGTAACACCAAACTTTTTAAAATTAGATTCCTTGTAGCCCTTTTGTGTATTAAATGAGTTTACCTTTAAAAGAATTATTGCTATATCTATTTATTACATGAACTCATTGGAATAAAATGCTTTTATTTTCTTCAAAGCTTGATTTCAAACAATTCATCACTTAGATGTTTTAAACACTTGCATACACATGAAATATAGACATTTTTTACTTACACAAAGCTTCACTAAAACTGGTCTTACTTTGATCTTCACTTAAATTAAGCTCCTATTAATTTATTTATTGCATTTTCTCCCTTTTTATTGCCTTTTATCAATGCCTTTTAAACATTTATACCAAACAGTTTTATATATTGTTCATATTCATTTTATGACAGTGCATATTTTGCTTTAAGGGTCATGAATAGTAAATATTAGATGTTTTAAACAAATATACATGAAGTATAGACATTTACTATGATTATTTCCAAAGTTAAAATTAACTAGTACTTAGTTCTCCTATCTCTGTTTATTGCATTATTTCCTTTGTTACAAAATACCTTCATTTATATTTAATTCTTTATTATGCTTTATAGATGGTTGAAACTTGAAACGCATATCAAATATTAACTTGTACTTGGTTCTTCTATTTCCTATTTATTTGCCTTGTTACAAAATACTGGTACCTTTATTTATATTTAATCCTTTATTTATGCCAAAAATTAGATGCTTGAAACACTTGATGGATACTTTATATTTATTATATGTATTACACTTGTTTGCAAAGCCTTTATCAACTTTAACTTTTTCTGTTTATAAATAGCATTTATTTTCTCAAATGTTATCTTAATACTTTTTATTATATACTTAATGTTAATTAGAAATATTCTTACAATTAATAACTTTCAACTTCTACTTTGATCTTGTCTCCTTTTTATTGCATTGTCTCTTTTCTAATTCAATGCTATATATACATATATATGCCTCTAAGTATGTATATCAAATATTAGATGGTTGAAACTTGGAACGCATATCAAATATTAGATGGTTGAAACTTGAAACGCATATCAAATATTAACTTATACTTGGTTCTTCTATCTCCTATTTATTGTGTTGTTTGCTTTGTTACAAAATACTGGTACCTTTAGTTATGTTTAATCCTTTATTTATACCAAACATTAGATGCTTAGCTTGCACTATGTAAACTTCACGACTTTGTTTATTACCATATCTCCATTGTCATGACATTTAAGCTTCATAATGGTAAATCTTGGTTTTAAAATTTTTTTAGTTCTGAACATTCTCTACAAACTGCATTTTTTTTCCTGCTATTGAAATTATTTTAATCAATTCACACAAATATTGGTTTTCTTCTATATGCATAAACTTTTCAGTAATCTTATTTTATGCATCAACTTTTTCATGCTTAATTTGACTAATATGGTATCTTGTTATTTTAACAAGCACTTAACTTCTGCAATCTTCTTCGCTAGCTCCTATTCATATTACTATTGTGATTATATTTATAATGAAATTCGTTCACTTTAGAAGTTACTTCTTTCATTGCGTCTTAATTTTCTTTCCCTTTTTCATTTTTTACAGCATTAAACATTTTCCCTTTAACCCTTAAAGTGCATATAAAATGAAATTACAATTCTAGTGTTTAGATGCTAGACTATCACACCACATCTAAAGGGTTAAAACTTGTGGAAGTTATCTTATTAGAAATACAAATCTTTTGCTTTAAATGTAGACTTTTTGTTGTACTGTTTTAATATTCTCTGAACTTAAATTTTTTTTTTTTTTTGGTTTTACAGTAGAGCGTCGTTTATCCGACTCAATTGGGACCGGACACCGTTCGGATACGCGATTGTTCGGATAACCGAAAACCGAAGTGATCCATGCAGTATATGCAACCGGACACTTAACGAATATTGAAAATCATCACATGCGGGACACGTGCGTGAAGAACGAGCAAAATAGGTGACAAATGTCGCAATTTTACCTCACCTTGGGTTTTTCCGTCACTTTTCGCCTCGCGCGAAACAACTGTTGAGCATTGCCTGTTCGAAAACGTATTCATACAGTATATGTGCATTACAGTACATGTGGTTGATAAAAAAAAAAAAACTGGTCCGGATATTTGACGCTCCGGATAATAAACGTTCGGATAAACGACGTTCTACTGTATGTATTTTAAACTTTTTAGATCTTTAACTTTATTTCAGCCTGGCTACTTTCGGTTCAGTCTTGTCTGCTTTTATATTAGATACAGGTTGTGCTCTTGACAGTTCATCCACTCAAAGCAATTGAATCATATTGCTGTTTTTAAGCTTATATCAACACACTCTGTCTGGTAAAATGTGCACACTTTGTTCCCACACCTATTCTCAATCAAGTTGAAACTTCGCACAATTATTCATTGACATAGACCAGTCATGAATCAATCAAGAAATCTGTCTATTAATTACTGGTATTTTATTATTCCAGTTAGCAACAACATGGAAAACTATTACTTCAGTAATTATAAATATGGCTAAATTTGTTGGGTTTAGTCCCCTTAATTATTTCTCCCTCACACATTCTCCAGTCAAGTTGATACTTTAAAAAATTATTTATTGTACCAATTAGTTATTGGTAATTATTTTATTTTGATATAATATAAGGGAAATAACTTGAACATTAATGATATAGTTTTAAGAGCAGAGTTCTTTCTCTTTGTTAAAATCTTTTTTTTTTTTTTTATCTTTTGCTTGTATGTCTACAAAGTTATTCTGGATGCATGTTGTATGTTTTTTGCTGACAAAGACATTAATATTGTGAAGATATATTCTGTTTTTGTATAACTCATGAAGTTACGTTCCCTTACACTAAATTTTCATCTCTTATGTGTGCTATTTATTTGCAAAAATACAGCAGGCTCTCGAATGTATATACAGTAAGTATTTGAAAAAAGTTTTTTTTCACTTAACTTGCATAAACATCGTATGATTAAATTATTTAAAATTTTGAAACAATGGTTCAAAAAGCTAGTGTTTGTACCTGTACTCAAGAGCAGAAACAAGTGACTATTGCCTGAATCATGTACAAGATAGATTTTTTTGCGTGCGTATTTTCTTGTTTCAGTTGCTGTTTATTTTATGTTAGTCATAACAGCATAAATAAACCCATGACTTGAAATTCAAGAGCCTAAGCAGATCTACAGGTGCAGAAAACAGGATTTTTTTCAAATAAAAAATTATACATACATTTTTTTGTGCTGCTGTTGCTTGGCATAGTGTGCCTCTAAATTTTCAGCTGATGCATTTGTCTGTGGAATAAAGCAACTACAATAGACACAGAAATCCGTTGCTGGAAATCCTTGCTGGAAACCTCTTGCTGGGAATTCCTTGCTGGAAATCACTTGCTAGAAATTGCTTGCAAGATATTTTGGCAAGTATTTTTTTAAATAAATTTATTAGATATTAAAAATTTGGAACATTTTTTGTGTGCTCCTGTTTGCTTGGCATTGTGTGGCTTTTTATTTTCAGCTGATGCATTTACCTGTGGAATAAAGTAAAAAAGACACAGAAATCCCTTTTTGGAAACCCCTTGCTGGAAATCACTTGCTAGAAATTGCTCGCAAGATATTTTGGCAAGTAGTTTTTAAATTAAATTTATTAGATATTAAAAAAAACTGGAACATTTTTATGTGCTCCTGTTGCTTGGCATAGAGTGCCTTTTTATTTTCAGCTGATACATTTGTCTGTGGAATAAAGCAACTAAAATAGACACAGAAATCCCTTGCTGGAAACCTTTTGCTACAAACCCCTTGCTGGAAATCACTTGCTAGAAATTGCTTGCAAGATATTTTGGCAAGTATTTTTTTAAATAAATTTATTAAATATTAAAAATTTGGAACTTTTTTTGTGTGCTCCTGTTTGCTTGTCATTGTGTGGCTTTTTATTTTCAGCTGATGCATTTACCTGTGGAATAAAGTAAAAAAGACACAGAAATCCCTTTTTGGAAACCCCTTGCTGGAAATCACTTGCTAGAAATTGCTCGCAAGATATTTTGGCAAGTAGTTTTTAAATTAAATTTATTAGATATTTAAAAAACTGGAACATTTTTATGTGCTCCTGTTGCTTGGCATAGAGTGCCTTTTTATTTTCAGCTGATACATTTGTCTGTGGAATAAAGCAACTAAAATAGACACAGAAATCCCTTGCTGGAAACCTCTTGCTGGAAACCTTTTGCTACAAACCCCTTGCTGGAAACCCCTTGCTGGAAACCTCTTGCTGGAAACCCCTTGCTGGAAACCTCTTGCTGGAAACCTTTTGCTGGAAACCCCTTGCTGGAAATCACTTGCTAGAAATTGATTGCAAGATATTTTGGCAAGTATTTTTTAAATTAAATTTATTAGATATTAAAAGTTAACTTGAATTATGAATTTAATAGTTGATATGGAAAAAAGAGTCAAATTAGTTTTATCGCCCAATAGCTGAGGAGTCCGAAGATGTTTCAATTTTTTAATAAGTTTAACCGTTGCGGAGTTATAAATTCTAAACTAAAAACTGGCACAAAAGCGTTAGCCATTAGACCTTTCCCATATATATATATATTAGGGGTACACCGGATAGTACTTTTTGATATCCGGCCGGAGCCGGATATAACCGGATAGTAAAATTAGATATTCGGCCGGAGCCGGAGCCGAATACTTACATGACTCAAACAGCTCGTTTTACTGAAGTTTTTGCAAATCTTCTATATAACATACCTATATTCATATTATTTTGTTATTACTTTCTTACTTTAAACTCTATCACTGATTGATAAATTAAAATCAACAGCATTTTTTTTTACAGATATGCTTATCATAAACTAATCTTTGTAACATGAGATGGTGTGTGCGTATGTATGAGGCCGCTAATTGTAAAGTAGAATGTGGGATAACTCATGCAGAATATATAAACTTATATGTTACTAATGTAAATCTTTCAAAGGTAAAGTTCAATCTTGGTTTTATAGCGTAAATCTCTCTTAAGTACAATCTAAGTTGTATAGTTGGTAGATGTTTGTGTTCATGTATTTTACACCATCAACTTGTCATTAGGCTCGTGTTTTAAAGGCCACAAACCGCTTCTGGTTTGTACCTTATACAGATAGTGGCTTAGTAAATATCTTAAGTAATTCCAGTAATAACGAGGAGTTACTTTACACTCTTAAATTTTATTAAGAATATTGTGATTCAATCAAGACACACACATAACACAAGAGTAAGATTTAAAGTTATTGTCGTAGATATCTGGAATAACGCGATCTGTAAAATATTTGCGACTAGGCACAGTGTATCTTTTCTCCAGTACTTTTAAAAAAGTCCAATAAATCCAGGTTTCTCAACTACTTGGTAAGGTTCCATGTCAGTTGCAATCATCTTTGCTATGGCCAAGTGAATGCGTTTAGCATTATCACTATTAATATCCCACAATTTAGCTTTGTCTAAGACCTCTTTAATCCCTGGTTGCTGCTTGTGTGTTAGGCTTAACGAATCACTGGAGCTCTTAGACGTACTGGCACAGGCAGTGATATTACTTGATGCTGATTTCAATGCAGTCATTTCGTTGAATAAGTCTGGGTGTTTCGAGCGTAGATGACTAATCATATTGCTGGTTGAGAAGTCTTTAGGTTTGCCTAGTTTACCACGCGACAGAACTATTTTACAAGCATTGCAAACTGCTTTAGAGTTGTCCATTGTTTTGACATTAAAGTAACGCCATATAAGTGATGACTTTTTATCAGCCATTATTATTACTTTTCAATTTACTAAATGCCCTTGCAAGCCACTTTTATACCCGTGGCTTGTGTAACTTGTAGGGGTGTGTCCTGTAGTTCAGCGCTCTAATTGACATTTCTCTCCAAGTAAACAAACTTAGTGTCATCATCTAGTGACCTCTAGACAGTGTCAATATGTCTTAACAATTTGCGTTAATAAATTCTGGCTTAAGAATGGTCAATGTCTATATTCTCTATCAATACATTGTCATGGATTAAACAAATAAGAAGTTGGGGGGGGGGGGGGTTGAGTCTCTTGAGTCCTCCCTTTAAAGATACCCTTGGTCAGTGTCTGTTTGGCTTGTAGTCCTGACTCATAATTGAGACTTAACTCAATGTAAACAAACTTATTACCCGTCCAATAGTATAAAAGGTGTGGTTTGTGGTCCAGACCCTTGATTGACAACCTATCTCATAATAAACAAACTCATACCAAATTAACCTTATAGAGATTTGGCTTGTAGTCCCGCCCCTAATAAAAATTCTACTCCAAGTAAACAAACTCAGTTCCCTCATAAGATGTGACCTCTAGACAGCGTCAACACGTTGACATCTGGCTTAATGTGGTCAGCTGCCTATCTGTGAACTCAATGTTATGGACTAAACAAACAAAAGGAGATATACCCGCACATCTAGACAGATTATCAGCGTGACGTAGTTAAGGAATATGACATGTTTACTAGACCACTCAAATGTCAAGACAAGCCAGTGTGCCAGACATCGCTAATACGTATGTAATACGAATTTATAATGTAAAGTCTAGTCCCCCCCCCCCCCCAATAACAAACCTAGTTCCCTCGTGTGACCTCTAGAGAGTGCTTACCTCCATCGTATCTGACTTGGGGTCACCTGTCGATCAATGAACTCAATGTGATGGGCTAAACAAATAAAAGGGGGAGGGAGTTGTTCATCTAGAAATATACCTGGTTACCAAGAAAGTGTGGCACCAAGTTTTTTGTAGACGTCTCTGTGAGCTCTTTCCATGTATTGTCCTCCAAGAGCAGAGCGGTGTCAGAAAATGTTGGCATCAATAGAAAAGATTTTAAACTCTCTGCGCTTCTATCTCTTCGTTTTTAAATTGAGATTTCTAATTGCCTATGTTGCTGAACGTAAAAATTAGATATGTGTCAGACGCAAAATATCCCAATTATTCAGTAAAACAAAAAATAACAAAAGTCATTTCTCTATAAAAGAAGTTATGAAAGTTATAAAATATTAAACCAGAAACCTATATATATACCACAATGAAATTAGGTGTTTTCTCTCTATTTACGATTTATTTAGGTTAATATTATTTTACTATTACAACTTAGTAAAACAATTTAGAAAAACCCAGGTCTTATTATTTTTATAGCAGGGGAATTTTCCAGGAATTTAAAATATCTTTGAAGTCATCTCTTTAAAACAGAATACTGCAAAATCTTGATAAAGTTCGGTTAATGTAAGAACAATTCGTTCTGTTCGGTTCGAACTGATAAGTTCGGCTCGTTTCTGGTTTGGTTCGTTTCCCATCTCTAATTTTCAATAACAGCAAACAAAAAAAAGGTCTAATGTGTGACGCTTAGCTTGACAAAGAAGCTTTAATCATTTATTACCTTGGATTATAAACATGTTTTTTTCCCACACAAAAATGACATCATTACAACAGTTTAAATCACTTATAATCAGTGAAAAAACTTTATTACTCGCTATAAAATATTGTTGATAAACAACCTAAATGATGACCTATAAGTCTACATAATACTTTGCGTCTTTCAGAAGTTAAGGATAATGTCATTTAGGCCTAATTAAAACATTTCAATGCATCGCAGGTAATGTGATTCTTAAGCAGCTTTAAACGTCTTTGTGTTTTGCTAAGGGCTTCGGCGTTAAATGTGTTTTCATTTCTTTTCGATCCGGCTTTGCAAAACACAACCTGTTCTGTTAATACAAACTATAATCATGTTTTGGATCGATTCGATTTATCGTTATACGGGTAGGGTTAGCCACGTGTGACCAGCTGAGACATTTTTTATGCAGACCATCTTAATGGAAGCAATTACATATCACACCAGGCATTGGTTTGAGGACTTGACTGGCTGCCTGGTCGTGTGGTATGTGCTATTGGCTGTCCTTTCCATTTCCTCGGATTAGCGCCCTGCCCGCCGGCTTAGACTAGGATGCAGTAATCTTCAATTTTTAAGGGAAACCCGAGATATTTAGAATAAACTCAAAAATATTTCCTCAGAGGAATAGCATTCAAGAAAGGGTTGCAGCGAATACAAATAGAACAATTCTTTAGAAATATATTATGACAAACACCGGAAGTGTGCCACGGATAGTATCAAAGAAATTAATTTTTCTAATGGGCTTTGTTGCTGAACATAAAAATTATATATGGTAAAGGACCAATGGCGAACGCTTTTGTGCCAGTTTTTAGTTTAGAATTTATAACTCCGCAATAGTTAAACTTATTTTAAAAAATGAAAACATCTGCGGACTCCTCAGCTATTAGGGATAAAACTAAATTTGACTCTTTTTTCCATTTCAACTATTAAATTCATAATTCAAGTTAACCTACGGTAGGGGTCGGACCTAATCAGCGAACGAAGTTTTTCGCGGGAGTCATAAATTATTAAATTTTTACTACCTCTACTATTTTAATTGTGAATAGACCTTGATTTTAATTATTTGACTGTATAGAATTTGACCTTTGTTGTGTGGAGGGAGAGTGGCCCTTGAGGACTGCAGCACGACATGGCCTAAATTGTGCCGATGTGCCCAAAATCACAATCACAAAAATCACATAATGAGCGAAAGGCCGTAAAAAATAGCGACATAGCATGTTAAAATATAGGAAATGATGCTTCAATTAGTTCTATCATCTAACTTCTTCCCTGAAGCATAATAACTATTGTCCTCCTTGTGACATTAGGCCTAAATTTGTGTTCACTTTTCTCGTGCTCCACATCTCCTTTCTCTGCTTGGAACTGATGTCTATATATAGCCTACGAAACTTGCGATCAAATATTTTTTTTAAACAAAGAAACTAAAAAATTGTACCTCGCCTCCTCCATATAGGCTAGTCCACGTCTCCATTTTATAAACTCTCGTTACTGAGACTATTTTATTTAAGAACACACGTTCAGTGCACTTAATCACCACCAACTCGATCCCCCCCCCCCAGACACACATACACACACACGCGCGCTGATTGACCCAAAGACAGATCCCAAATGCGATGGATTGATGATGTATGGGAGGCAGATCTACAGCAACTTGGGTTTCGGGCATGGAGACGAAAGGCTCAGGAGAGATCTTGTCATTTTATACATGTATATTATATGATAATTCTTAAATTTTTTACTACATATATAGTTCGCCTTTTTTCCGCTCCTGAAATCGAATATTTTCTCCTGGAAAACTCTTGGAAATCTCCTGAAATCCTAATCTCAGAATGGTGGGGGAACCCTGGGAAAATGAATTCTGATCTTTTAAACATTTATACACATATTAATATCATTAATTAGAAACAAGAGGTTAACCAGCCAGTTAAAAAAAGGAGGATGGCAAAACAGAGGTCCCCCCCGTATAAGCCGTATAGGCCTAAGCGCTGTTAAGATCAACTGAAGCGTCACTTCACCCTCAATGGCACAGAGGAAAGTAACTGCCAGCACATCATCATTGGCCTCCTTCAGTCGTAGGACGACTATGGTTCATCTCAGAGCACACTTCCTCGTGTGGCTGTGGAGCCCTATTTTGGAGAGACACTCCCGTCCACAGATAGCGCAAGTTAGGGTCCCCTTGGCTTTTGCTTCGGTGGAAGTGCAGCTGGCCGTTTTTCGGTTTGTGCGTTTTTCTTCCTGGGCTGAGACCCATGTACTTTCACTGTCCATAGCTTTCTTTGTCACTGTTTCTCTCCACCTGTTGCGGTCTAGAGCTATGTCTTCCCAATTGTCAGTATTGATGTTCACTGATTTGAGGTCGCGTCTTATTACATCTATGTAACGGAGATGGGGGCGACCAGTTTTTCTTGTGCCAGTCGCGAGTTGACCATAGAGGATGACTTTCGGGATGCGCTTGTCCTCCATCCGGCGAACATGTCCAAGCCAGCGCAAACAGCGTTGTCTGAGGGCTGTAAAAATGCTGGGAATACCTGATCGCGCAAGGATCTCAGTATTGCACACTTTTTCTTTCCATGTGACATTCAAGATCCTACGGAGACATCTCAAATGGAATGAGTTTAGTTTTCTCTCTTGCTTTGCATAGGTGGTCCATGATTCACTGCCATATAGCAGTGTACTCATAACGCATGCCTTGTAGACTTCCATTTTGGTCACCGTGGTTAGCTTATGGTTTTCCCAAACTCTTAGTCTGAGTCTAGCGAATGTCGAGGCAGCCTTCCCTATGCGTTTTTTCATCTCCTCTTCTAGGGACAGGTCATCTGTAATTGTGGATCCCAGATAGCAGAATTCGTTTACGGCGTCCAGCTTGTTATCGTCAATGAGGATGGAGGGTGGTGCTGTAGTAGGTGGTCCCATAACATTTGTTTTCTTCGTGCTAATAGTCAAGCCATATTCTTTACAGGCCTGAGAGAAGCGGGACATTAGTGACTGTAGTTCCTCTTGTGTGTGTGCCACTACCGCTGCGTCATCCGCGAATAGCATATCTCTTACATGCCAGCACATGACCCCTGAGAAACTGTTGGAGAGCTGGGAGTCAAACATTTTAGACGAAAGAAAATGCGGAAAATATGCTGGTCGTAACTCGGCGTAGTCATGTGAAACATGTACTGCACTCATCCTTAATCTTCGAAATCGAAGACATTGGGTTAAGGTTAAAAATAGGCCTATTATTTTAATATTTCAGTTTACAAACATTAACAATAGATAAGACAAAAAGAAAAAACATATTTAATCAGTAACTAAATTATTATTAATGGCTTTTTAAGCTTATAATAGGGGTTTCGCTGAATAGGTTTTCAGTTAAAAAGGTCATTTTGAGCGAACACCCCATAATATTTTTTTTTCAACGGAATGAATAGCCTTAGAAATTCTAGCTATTTCCTCATCTATTTAGAAGCATAATATGCAATTTTATTTCGGCCGATGTTCATTGGTGCTTTAAAACCGCCTTAAGTTCGGACCTATTCTCGTTTATCCGGAAACGTTTTGAGAATGAAATTTCCATACATGTCAACTTTGACCTTCAGTTATGCTTTATTTTATGAGGGAAAACGAAAGTGAATATGTGGGAAATGTAGAAAAATGGAGTCTTTGTAATACCATTTTATTAGTTCTGCAGTTACTTTTGAAATAAATAAGAATGTATACAAATTACGGGAGGTGTTCGCTTTATATGCCATTTCGCTGATGGGCCTTTCCTATATGTATCAGACGCGAATAGCCCAAATTTTCAGTAAAGGAAATTTCTCTATTGAAGACGTTGCGAAGGCTATATAATTTACTACCACAGACCAATTTAACACTACAATAAATATAGGTGTTTGATTTCTAGTTACGATTTATTTAGGTAGGTGCTGTTTTACTATTACATATCAAGTATACAGTTTGGACTGGTTGTCAGAGGCTTTTTGAGACGCATGCCATTAGGAAGCATTTTATAGGTAGTGGAGTGCTTACATCCATTACCACTTCCGGCAAGACAACCTTGTGGCCTTCACGTGTGGCTCAGATATTGAGTCCGGTGGAACTGTTCTCACTAACAGGAGAAGGGGCAAAGGCGAGTAACTGGCGCCTTAACCAGTAAGCTTCGGGCAGGAGGTGCTCGTTAGCCATGGCTGGCTACCCACCTAGAAGAAGGAAAACTTTGAATTCAAATCTCTGTTGCCTTGCAGCAATACCCAACCATGGGAAAGGCTTCGGGAGTCAACCCTGAGGAAAAATCAGGAGCTGGCGACCCTAAGGCAGTATGCAGCACCCAGTGCTACACTCTGGTAGAACCTGCGACGCCGCTGACCCCAAACTGTATCGGCACTGCCGTTCCTTTGGATACATCAGCTACGTAGAGAGAGGGGGAACTGATGTGTGGGCGATCGAAAAGATGAAAGCGTTGAATATTAGTCCATAAATAATACTATGGGCTAATGAATTTTTGACCCAGAGATCTCAGAGGGTTAGGGTAAAAAATGTTATATTAAATGAACGCATAGTTAACACAGCGGCGCCCCAGGGGGCTGTGACATCGCCATTGTGGTTCATTTTGTACACCAATGATTTTCAATCCGATAGTTCTTTTTGCTCCTTCAAAAAATTCGCTGATGATGCGGCTCTTCTTGCCCTGCTCTCAGAGAGCTCAGACGTAAATGAGTATTTCAGAGAAATAGAACACATTGAAAAGTACTGTAAAGATAATTTTTTATTAATAAATGTAAAAAAAAACCAAGGAAATAATAATCGATTTTCGTTGGGAAAAGAAGCAAAATGATATTGTTTCTGTAGCTGGAGAGACTATTGAAATAGTGCATACCTTTAAATACCTTGGTACTATCCTAGACAATAAACTAAATTTTACTGCAAATACTGATTACATCAGAAAAAAAGGGCAGCAAAAATTACGATTACTAAGAAAACTGTCCTCCTTTAATGTTAGCGAAATGGCCTTGGCTATGTTTTAACACACGCTCACAACTGCAATATTTTAAGTTTCAATATCACTGCCTGGTATGGCAATCTGATCATTAAAAATAAAAATAAACTTTATAAAAATCCTAAATGCTGTTGGTAAAATCATTGGCAAAAAACAAACCAGTTGTTTAAGACAAACATCTATAATAAAAAAAAAAGCTAACAAGATCCTCGAAAAAAATAATTACCCTATGTGTCAGGATTTTGTGATTTTACCATCACAAAAGAGATACAAGACACCGATAGCAAAGACAAACAGACACAAACACTATTTTTTTTTCCCCTGGCAATCAAATCATTTAATAAGAACAATTTGATATAAACTTTGTCACATGTAAATTATGAGTGAGTCTGGTGTGAATGTACACTTTGGTTTCTTATAGTTATAATGTTTTTTGTTTTGGTGTAATGCACAAATTGTAAGACAAATTTCCATACGGACAATAAAGATTATTATTATTATTATTATTAGACCTATTTAAAAATCGAATAGATCTAGTAATAGCATAGATTCTATCGCGAGACTAGATTGCCGTGTCTAGCCCATACTATGCCTATAGTCAGTTTTTATTAGAATGAAGTCTAGAAATTACTAAAGACTAAAGTTTATTAATTATTAGATTATAAGATATAGGGTCACGTGTTGAGTCTGTGACCTATTTCGACCAGTTTCTGGAAGCGAGGTCAAGTCAGTGCTACTGTCCAGCTTAAACAAGTTAATTTTAGGTATCCAATTAAAGAAAGAGCTTAGGGGAAAATATAGCATACATCAGCTTCTAGAAGGTCAAAGTTACAAAAATAATTAGGGGAGAAGTTTCCATGATTCTGGAATGTACGATTGAAAAAAAGTATAAATTAGGGAAAGTCAGTTATAGCTGGGTCCTCGCTTAGTAATGATTTGATAAATTGATAGGTCCTCGCATAGTATTGATTTTTGTAGAGCGATGGTCCTCGCTTAGTAGTGGTTTGGTAGAGTAATTAGCTTTGTGATATTAGCGGGTCCATTATTTAAAGTTTCATAAGTTGTAGTGATATTAGTTGAAGTGATATTAGTTGAAGTTACATTAATTGAAGTTACAGTAGTTGAAGTTATTATAAGTGAAGTTTTGTATATCTATAAGATTTGAATTGAGAATTATTTATATAAGAAAGTTGCAAAAGTATTATTAAAGAAGTTTTGGCGAAAATACAGAGATGTTTCTTTCTTCATTAATGTATCAAGATTGATAATATAATCCCCGGCAGTGTATCGTCACAATAAGCATAGGACATAGATCTAATAATACTGTAATACATTTACTATATTCTATACTTAATCTAGTAGATCGGTAATAGCGTTTAACCCACCCTCAACAGGGTTTTGAGGTTAAAACATTCACCTTCAATAAAAATCAAAATCAAATTAAAGTCACAAAAATCTATGAACGTAGGTGAGGGGAGTTTTGGGGTTAAAATTCCTCATCCAGAGAGATTTTAGTTAAAATCCTCCTTCAAGAGGTTTTAAGGTTACAACTTATTCTTAATCAAATCTGAAGCAAACTACATTCACCAATCCTTATGAGCTTAGGCTATTGTGGTTTTCAGTTTCATACCTTTTCCAGGGGGTGTTGACGTGAAACCCTCCTGTTTGATAAAAAGTAATTTTCAATATAAGAGTAGCACGATATAGCACTGTAGACACCTCAAACTATTTTTTTTTGTTAGTTTTAAATACACTCTGTACTCTAAAAGGATGGGATAAATCGTACATTTTACTAAATGCTAAGCCTATTTGTTTGAGACCAGTTGTTATAGTAGGCTAGAACACTGGTTTCCACTATCCACGGGTTGTTACCTCACAGCATGGGCGTAACCAGGAGGGGGGGGGTCTTGTGGTTCAACTTCTCAACCCCGAAATTAAATCCCCTTCCTCAGGGTAGTGGAATTTTTAGACTGATTTGTTTGGCTTTGATTATTTTAGGTGAGATTTTAATATCAAACCATCACTTACACCAGCGCCGTTCATTTAATCTGCGATTAACCCCCCCCCCCTTTTTATATAAAACAAAAGAATAATGAAGACGTAAACCACCACATTCAAAGAACATAGCCCCAAAGAACATAGCCCCAAAGGTGGATTTTGATTTTAACACACCCCCCCCCCCAACCGAATTTTTATTTTACGATATAATCCCTCTTCAATATAAAACTAAAGCATACATCAGTCACCAGATTCTTTATTAAAAAAGCAAATTACACACTCAACATTTTATAAGAGTAGACAAGGGGGGTTTTGAATTTAAAATCACATCCTACAGAGGGCTTTAAGTTTAAAACCACTCCTGATAGTTTTGACTTTAAAATCCCTTATAGATTGTTTTTGAGGTTGAAAACCCCCTCTTCATTATTATTCTAAAGCAAACTAAAGTTACCAAATTCATTCTGTGAGCGTAACTAAGGGGGTTTTGAGATTATTAAAAAAAAACTTCTGAGATTTTTTAGTTTAAAACCTCTCAACAGATGGTTTTGATGATATAAACTTCCTTTTTCTATATAAAATCTAAAGCGAACTACAGCCACCAAATTAAAGAGCATTGTCAAGAGAGGATTCAAATTTCTACCGCTCGCTAGGCTTCATTTTAAAAAGTGCAGTAAATAACATGGAAGTCAACTGCCGAAATTGACAACCAAAAAAAAGACTAAATTTGTGTCAAGAAATGATAGCTGAGGTGTATTTTAGGATTAAGTTATAGAAATCATTTGCCAAACTAGGAGTCGAACTTTTAGTGAGGTTGTGACAGAGCGTCGCATGAGGTCTGCAGAACATGTTCTGACAAAATTGAATTACGCTCACTAAGAGTTGCAATGACATGGAGGCAATTACAAGGAAAGCGCAAACAGGTACATCCTAGTAAAACTTGGCGTTACACTTTCATGGAGGACCTCTGCGCTGTAGACACCTAGTGGAAAGAGGCTTCAGACATTCCTAGTGACAGATTTTTGTGGAGATAACTTGCTGCCCTATGCGCCGAACGGCGAGGCAGGATCTAAACCTTAAGTAATTAATAATAGCAGATTAGGTTTTTTGAACTAAGTTTTTTAATAGCAGGATAAAGCACATGAGGAGGCACAAAAACTCCAGTGCAAAGCCCTTAAAAAAGCCCAAAAGTGGTCATCATTGAACCACGACGGACGAACTATATATATATATAATATATATAGATATTTATATTTATTTTATTATATCTCCTTGGCTACGCCCATGCCTCACAGGTCTTTGTTAAAGACAACTATTGCGATTGGTTAATCCTGTTAACGACTTTGCATAGGTAACCGCCACCCACCTTCATCTTTTTAAAATAATACTCTATAAAGTGGAGTGTTTCTATCCTCTATCTACTTATTCAGAAAAGACAAATCTCGAAAATTAGCTACGCAAAGTTTACCTTTAAAGTAAGTTTATTAAATGTGCCTATATTTTTGTTATCTTATTAAAGCTTCTGGTCAGACGCATTGTTTTTCAAGCATTTATTATTATAATAAATGATGTTTTATAATTTATCTTAAGGTCTAGAAATTTTCTTGTTTCTGAATTTGTTTTCTGAATACTTTAACATTATATGTTTAAGGTCCCAAAAAAATTAATTTAAAGTTCAGCCTTTAAGATACCAAGCACACACACTCGCACTTGTTGTTCTGAATTTAACCATACGATTTACCACGAGCACTTTCATAGGACCCGCACTTTCATAGGACCCGCGCTTTTATAAGACCCGCACTTTCATATGACCCGCTCAAATTCAAGGTGCATAAATTAATTAATTAAACCATCTGACGTAAAGTATTTCTATACGTAGTATAGCATAAATAAAATGCATAGATGAATTTATTTTCTAATACAAACTCTTAAATTTCACTTATTGTCCGCTTCCCTACTCAAACATGGCCCCGCGAAATCCGTTTCGCATAGGGCCCCACAATGGTTAAGTACGGCTCTGCTATTTACATATATATATATACATAGTAGATTACTTAATCTCTTTCCCTGACTTCCAAGTCACAATGGTTATATCCGGCGCTGCTGTTTTGTGTTTGTAAAATGTTTGTTTGTAAAATGTTTTACAATGTTTCGAATGTTCCGTCAGAGTTAAAGATAGTTTATTTTCTAGTCCATACCTTCCACAGAACAAAGGAGGATGGGAGCGGGCAGGGTTTGATAAATTTAAACGACAGTCCAGCGCTCAGGCAGCCATCCGTAGTGTGAGCACTACTCTTGTGTTTTCTCGTGGACTATCCACAGAAATAAGAGAGTGATCTTTCCTTTACTACTTGTTTAAACTTTTGAGGGAAGAAGAGAATTATATATATATATAGATAACACATTTATTAATTTACAGAATAGACTACGCATTCTCTGTTTGTGGTGCTTCTAAGGTCGACCTTACGAATTGCGTGCCCAATTTAATGGATGTTTTCCAGGCTCCTCTTTTATTTTATCTTTATTTTTTTTACAATAACAACTATTAGTATGAATTAGATCATTTTATCAACGATTATTATACAACATGCGTACGGAGCACATTAACCTTATTAGGCGCCAATGGGTTAATTAAAGCTACCTCAATCGTACGACACACTGAATATTTTAACCCTTTAAGTCCTACATCTTGGCCTGTGACAAGAGACATGACTGATAGTCATATGCTAAATTTAGAATTGCGGGGCTCCTGTCAGGCGCGGGCCCAATTTCGGCGATCGGTCAAATCAGCCTAAGGACGCACTGGTGCCTCAAGAAAACATAAAGAAAATAGAACAGACAGAAAAAAAAATAGTGTCGTAAGACTTATAACAAACATTTTAGAGTAGTTGTTACGTCTTATTATATAATAAGACTCCTTAGCGATTCGCTCAAACCAAAAGGACAAAATCATAGTTTATAATGTCATCTTAATTAACACTGTAACCATTATATTGGTTCTCCTCTCCTTTCAACACGCATTCGCACCGTTCCACATTCACACTACGATGCGCACGTAACAACCCCCCTGTTCAACAAGTTCGATGTAGCTCGAACGTCCACAATACAAATGACTGAATATATTATCAGACAATTTCACCTTTATAAAAAAAATCCTAATTCTCTGTAACACAGAGAACTTTAATGTAATAAACAAACAAATTCATACACAATGTCATGTTAATACCAATACACTCCTAACTTAAAATAACATTTATATTTAGCACAATAATAACTGTTATTATGAGCAATTGTCACAACTTCTGTTAACATATATCTATACGGAATCATATTTCTATCAATTATAATTATTTGCTAAATAAAATTGTATCACATTTCATTAATACCACTCCACACTTATAATTTTATGCCTGTACAAAACACCCACATTTCAGCCTCAATCAAATAGTTCACAAACCAAGTCTTTCTCCCAACAACATGACCCTGGCTATAACTAACTCACTACACTCATATCATAGATTTAAACCCAATGCTATTTACTTCTTAGTATCATCAGGCCTATAGAATGATTCTAGTCTTGACTTTTTTTTAGGTATTTCTACCACACCATTTCGACAATTTCCATAACAAATGTAATTTTAATAGGATAATTATAATTAAACAAAATCAAAACAAAATAAAATACTTTGTGCAAAATCTACGTATCTACTTTCCACTACTTCTACTCTTTTACATTTCCTATGTAGCCTTTACAAAACTTCTATAATGTAGTAGCCTCAACATATATGTATATTTATATATTGAAAAGGTATAGTTTTTGCTTATCTAAACTCAAAACCCCTTTGGCTACGCTCATTGAATTTTAAGTAATTTGTTTTTTTTTATATTGAAGAGGTATTTTTTTTGGCGAAAAAACTCACTGAAGGAGCGTTTTATTTCAAAACCATTTTGGCTACGCTTAAAAAATTTTGTGCGTGTCTTTTGCTTTTTTTTTTATATTCAATAGATATTTTTTTTTAGCTTTTAACCCCGCTTATAGCATTTTGAGTGCGTAATTTGCTTTTTTTTTATATTAAAGAGGTTTTTTTGCTTCAAACCCCGCTGAAATGGGGTTTAAACTCAAAACCCAGTTGGCTACTTTCATAGAGTTGTGTGAGTGTCATTTGCTTTTTTTAAAACTGAAGAGGTAATTTTTAGCTGCCAACCCTGCTATAAGGGGTTTTTAAGCATAAAAAAACCTCTTGGCTAAGTTCATAGAATCTGTTGACTGATTAATGGTTAGTCTTATATTTAAGAGTGGGTTTTATCGTTAATTTCGGAGAGGATTTTAAAATCAAAATCTACCTTAGTTGTGCTCTTGGAATTAAATTCATAACCCCCTTGGCTGCGCTGGTTAAGTATTAAAATCTCACATAAAATAAGCATAATCAAAGCAAAAATTCAGTGATTAAATTTTTATCCCCCCTCCCTGCGAGGGGAATTTTATTTCGGGTGGGGGGTTGAACCCCAGCCCCCATGACTAAGCCCATGGCGTTATCTATGTAGAAAACATTATTTTTATGATATACTGTATGACTTTGCTACACACCAGGATCGTAAATTAATTCTATACGTAGTAAAAATCAGTAAAATTCAATTACAAATTATTTATCTAATATATTACAGACGTTAATTTAAAAAAAATGAATACGTCCTACGCGTCATGCATTTAGTCATGCATATTAACCAATAACCTAAATTCTGCTTAGTCACTGGTTTTCCGAGCTAGCTCAGGCAACTCATACATTCTCTAATAGCACTAGGGAAAAAGTATTTGTACAAATATGTATGGATTGACGAATTTGACTTTATCTTTGTGTCTTTCTGAGTATTTTATTAGATTTTGTTTTTGCATTTGAAGATAATGATTCAGTGTTTTATGCATAATTGCTACTTTACTTTTGAATCTTCTATCATGAAGGCTATCTAATTTTAGTGATTTTACTAAAGGTGTTACCCTAGTCAAAAGTGAATATTCTTGTGTTATGAATCTCACTACTCTTTTTTGTGTCTGTTCCAATTTCTAAATGTTTTTTTTGTGTGTTTTTTTTTATTAGATAGTTTCATCAATATGGAAGTTCCATGACAGTTTTTCATTTATTATAACACCTAGGTATTTTGCGTTTTCAGTTATGTTTTAGTAGTTTACCATGAATAAGATAAATGAAATTTACTTGTTTAAGTCTTTTTTATTATTACTCTTAATTAACAGATATTTTTCTGTAATTCATCTAATTCTGTTTGTAAAATGTCTGTATCTTGTGTTGTTTTTATTGTTTTATTTATTATTGAATAGTTTGCGAATAATATGACTTTTGTTCCTGAACTAATGCAATTTGGTAAATCATTTATGTAAAACTGTTCTATGAGGTACACTGTGTTTACTGTTATTGATGTTATGTTAGAGCCATTTATTTTACAGTTTGTTCTCTCCCTATTAAAAAAAATCTTAATCCACTGATGCAATGGACCATCAATATCAAAATATTTTAATTTTTTGAAGCAAACTGAGGTGGTGAACTTTGTCAAAAGCTTTGGAAAAATCTCATAAGATGGCATCGATTTGCTCACTATTATCTATACCTTTTGAAAAATCATCAATTAGTCTTATTAGTTGAGTTTCACATGATCTATATTTCCTATATGTTTGTCTAAGTTGTTTACGATGTTGCTGCATATTATGTGTTTTAGAATTTTACATGTGATGCTGGTAAGTGATACTGGTCTGTAGTTTCCTGGGTCAGTCAGATTTTTCTCCTTTGTTTAAAAATGGGGTTGACATTAGCTTCTTTCCAGTCCCTTGGTACTCTGCGATGGTTAAGAGATGCCTGAAAAAAAGCATTTTGAACATTGGTGCAAGCTCATTGCTTAGGTCGTTAAGTAATCTAGTTGGAATATTTGGTTTAATGTTCGCTAATATTTTTTTAAACAACTTATTTCTTGTACTTCTATATCTCCTATGTTGTCTACTTGATTCAAATTAAGTAATATGTTTTTGTCTCCTGGTGCTGAGAATGCTGATAATACTTGTTCTTCCTCCCGTTTCTTTTTTTCCCCGCTACAAGTTACGTGGGGTAACTCTAGTCCAACTTGCAGAAATAAAATAGTGATCTTTTCATGACGTCTTGATAGTTTCAGGAATGGTTGAGCTATAGGAAGAGAATAATAAATATAGGGAGATAGATTAGTAAAAAAAAAACAACAATACCTCCTTTAGACCACTAATATGGCATTTATTTAGACTACTCTTTATATTGTTAGATTTTTAAAAGTTCTTGAAAAAAATGGTTGTTATTATTTTAATATTACAGGTTCTTAATAAAAAATGAAAGTTCAAGTGCTGCTGACCTTATTGATCCTACCAGCCAGTATGACTGAAAGGCTTGATGGTCCAAGATGTAACAGATATTTTTGTTTTACTTTCTTAAAACATTCACTTTTTAATCAGCATGTCAAAACCAATACTCCGGGAGAACCCGGAGACATCATGTCTGACACAGGTTCTCCTCAGAGAAACCAGCCAGACACCCCAACCTCTACCGAATTAGAGGTTGACCAATCCCCTAAGGGGAGAAATCAAAGCGGAGAGGATGCCCGAGGTGAGCGAGGAGCAAATAACCTCCGCTCTAACCAGAGGGATCTCCCCTCTCCAGAGAGAAAGACTTACCCCAAAAGGGGGTTGTCCTCCTCTCCATCCAAACCCAATAATAAAAATACCAAGGTCACTGGAATAAAGAGAAACCCCTCCGGGGGCCTCCCAAGGCCAAATAGCTCCAAGTAGGTCATCTATCTAGAATAAGCCATGGAATCCAGAAATGTACAGTGGAAGATAAGTGAAAAGCCTCCAAGGTGGTGAACTCAGTCTAGTGAGACGAGGAAAAGGTGGGCGGGTAAAGAAATTGGGGTTAGAGAGGAGAAATAATGAAAATAAAATAATTAAATAATAGTAAATAATGATTAATGCTGAGATAAATTTGAGTGACTCTGTCAGCAAGCTTTTGACTTGTCATAGTGGGCTCTATGCGCTCTCGTTCTTGCCTTTCCGCTTCCCCTGGCGAACGTTTCCACGGAGGTGACGGGAGTACTTCCTCAGAAATTCCATTCACCTGGACAAAGCAGGAACCAGGACAGATGATCTCTAAAACAGCTATCGCTTTTCCTAGAAATGCAACAGTTAATGTAAATCGGTGAGAAAAGATTTTCTAGCTCGATGGCCACACGGGGAAAACATTAGTTTGGCCGTTATAATATTTCAAAGTAAAAATAAAAAAATAAATTTGGCTAGACTAGATTTTAAAAAAATCAAACATGGCGAAGTCAACCTTAGTGAACCAAAATTGATAAGAGTACATTTAAATTTGTTTGATTTGTATTGAAATAATATCTTAGGTTTACCATGGCGTTGCTAATGAATTTTCTTTAACATAAATCTAATATAGATTAAATCTAGATCTACACTAGATCTTAATAGATGTAAATCGGAATTCTAGGTCTAGTAGCTGGTATGTCAATATCATGATAATATTAACAAATAATCGCTAATATAGTCGAAGTCACATTGGCTCAGTTAGTAAATGCATACCGTCACGCATCTGACGATGTCAAAATCAGAGGTTCAATACCGGTATGTAACAACAACCCTAGACCCTAACCCTTATTATATTTTATATTTTATTTCTTTTTCTTGTATGTCTTTTTAAAAATGTATTGTTTAAAATGTTTTTCTTGTTTCTAGTTAAATTAATAATTTTATTTTTATTATTTTCAGACTATTTCATACCCTTAACGTAAGTAATAGGAGATAATGAGCCCTAGAGATATACAATAGGGCTTGCAAGCCCTTTCCCTGTAACGATGCGTATAGATGACTTCCGCACTGAGTTTTAGGTATTTCTGTAGCCTGAGCATTCACTTGAAATCTCGCCAAATATGTATCCATTTTGATCCACGTTCTTATTAAAAGGTGGCAACTTTGGTTTCCATACAGGTTTTATATGCTCTTTGAGTTCCTCCTTTCGTCTCCCTAAGCTCCAACTCTCTGACTCTCAATTTGTGTATTTCTATAATATATATTAGCCTCTTTTTCTTCAGCTCTTGCTCCTCTCTCATTCCAATCTCTGTTTCTCCTTCTTTTTACCCACTCTTGTAAAGCGGTTCCAGTGAATTCCATTTCTTTTCCATCGGCTATTATCTGTGATAATCTGTCTTCTTGTTTATATGTGTAACATCCAATATAACAATACATATTGCTTTGTCTATGTGTTTGACCTAGTTTCGTCTCTGCTGATTGACTTAATTTTTTCCCACCGTTGCACGTGATTGCACACTTCACGACTTCATGGTCTTCTTTGTCCTTGACTTTTTTACAATGGCGAACCACAGCTCTGCCTAATGCCTTCTATGACTAAGTAAACCAATTAGAAGAGCGAGATCCAAATATTTATTTGACAGCTTTCTTGTATTTTAATATTTATAATTATTCTGTGGCATTTGACGTCTCGAGAGACGATCTTTTCCCTTTGCAACTTCTTGTGTGACTAAAGAGGCCAATCCTTGATACACAGCTGCGATCGCAGGTTGGGCATATATAATCACCAGGCGCCTTTGCATTTTCACCCTTCTTTCTGTTCTGTTGTGTATGACACCTGCAATCTTTGAACCCTTCCTTTATGCTCTCTCTCCATGAGGATCGTTCCAGTGCCACCTCTTCCCAGTTGCCAGTGTCGATTTTGAAGACCTACTGGCATTCTACGAACGTGGCCAAGCCAGCCAAGGCGTCTCTACTGCTGATAACAGCGGATGTCCTGGCACCCTGCTCTTTGTAGCACTTCCTCATTGGTTATCTTATCTTGCCACCTTATTTTAAAGATCTGCCTTAGGCATCGAGGTGGAAAACATTCAGCCTTTTTTTCCTGCCATGAGTAGGTTGACCTTTGTTTCACTTCCGTACAGCAAGGTGCTCAACACACAGGTCCGGTAGACTAGGGCTTTAGTACTGCTAGTCAGCAATATATTGTCCAGACTCTTTTCTGCAGCCGTGACATGGTGGCCGTAGCCTTGGCTATCCTGTTGTTTATGTCTTTATCCAGTAGAGTGTTGTTGAATATGATGGAGCCAAGGTAACAAAAGTGATCAACAATTTTCTAGTGGTTGGCCATTAATGCTTACTTGAGGTGCAGTGTTTGTGTTTTGGACAAGTATCTTAGTCTTGCTTTGACTGATGTTTAAGCCGAACTTCTGGCAAGCAGCAGATAGTTTGTCAACCAGGCAATGTAGCTGAATAACAGAATCAGCCACAATAGCTGCATCATCAGCATACAGAAGTTCCCTGACGAGTAGCTTCCTAACCTTGGTTTTTGCCCCTCAGCCTTGATACATTAAATAGTTTTCCAGAGGATCTTGTATGGAGAAACACACCTTCGTTTATGTCGTTGTACGCATAATGCAGTAGGACAGGAGATGAATATGCCAAACAGAGTAGGTGCGAGCACACATCCCTGCTAGACACCACTGCAAACCTCAAAAGGTGCTGATTGGGCTCCATTGAATTTGACAGTGCATTTAGTTTCCTCATAAAAACACTCAATGAATTGCAGTAGTTTGGGAGGGTGTCATGTATGACATTGTGTATAGTTTTAGAACCCCTGTAATATTTGGTGACTAGTAATCACTGAACCATTCCGTGCACGTTAGCACGAGATTTTTCCTGGTCGGGGACTGACCACGAGGTGGACACGGCAGTTGATTTTGGACCTCGTAGAGAGAGGAGTGTTTTGGATATTAATGTACAGTAGAGTGTCATGAATTAATTTGTATTCAGGACTAATTTTCTTGGATGTGTTTTGTGATGGCTGAAGTCGCCAATATCTTTATAAATTATTATTTGTGTAATAAAAACCATGTCTGCTACAAGTGAGTCTATTAATTATTATAAATATTGTGGTCAAAGAGTTCAGCATGTTAATGTTCTCACGCACTAGCAAATCTAGTGCGCGAGTGAAAGTATTTAGTTATCAGCAAATAACCTTGTAGAGGTATCTACAACACACGACATTCGCGTCATCACGCCTATAACAAAGCAGGCTGTGACAGAGGGCAACCCATTTTCCTCAGTAGTTTGAAAAGGCCACTTCTGCTGACCAATGTCAAAAGCTTTAGTCAGATCTTATAATCTTATAGGTCACAAGAAACTACCTCGTTCACTTTACGTCTGGGTTTTCCTGGGTTCTGCTGTAGTCACGAATAAAACCAAGTAACAACTAGATAAAACACATAAACTTTAATAATCTTTACGGCACATATCCCATGCTGGTCTCTGTCCTTTATGACAACTTCAGTCATTTGCGCATTTGTAAAATTAGAATATACACACATACACACATTCATCCGAGGCAATTATTTTCTAACACAAAATCTTAATTTTCCCTTATTATCTTATCCCTGACCAGACTAGGCCCCCGCCAATCCGTTTCGCTTAGGGCTCGCAATCTGTAGGGCTGGCCCTGGCCTCTTACTGTTCATTCTCAGCAATACCATGTATAAAAATAAGATTGCGCCCATTTCCTTTTCCATCTCAGATGGTGCTCACCCCTCACCCTAGCTACGCCACTCTATGCCACATATGTTACATTCTTTTTGCTGAAGACATAATTTTGTAAATCTTTTTTTTTCCTGCAAGTCAATTTGAACATTCGTGACAGATGTTTAATAATTGTTATTTATGTTTAATTTGTTTTATTCTAGAAGCGAATCGTAATTTCTTCATAGAGCATTGCTATGTAAATAGCATAGATATCGGTATTCTTAGGCAGTAATTCATTTGTAAACAAACGAGTTATGTGAGATTATAAAACTCTTTAAAATAGATTTAATATATCGATAAATGAAAAAAAATGATGTAATATATGAAAGTACTTTTTTTTTTCCTAGCAGTCGAAAATTCGTTTTATTCATTTGCAATATCCTCTGATGAAAGTAAGAGTAAAAATTTAAAAATAGAAAACAGGAACTCCCGAAATCAATTGCTAACGCTGTTTGTGTTCTTAGATTAGAAGCAAGCTAGCTATAACTTGTGTAGTTTGCCAACTTTAATTTTGAAGAGTTTGTAGATGTTTTCTTTCAGTGCATCTTTAGTTTCTTCTTTCCCCCTTTATACCCAGCGCCCCATTATCGCTCCCTTTTGTGCCCAGCACACCAAACCGCCCCTTTGGCTCCCAGCGCCCCCAAAAATCTGTCACATGTATGACCAGATGGAAAGAGTTGGGGTGGGGGTAGAAAGAACGGGGTATCATGTAAATATATAGGGGAATGACCTGAGTTCGAACTCGTGGGCTAAAGTCTTCTCAGGCCTCTAAAGCCAACTCGGTAACTACTCTGCTCGCGAAGAGCGTATAATCATGGAAGATTGTATAGTTATCTATTATTTCTATTTCATGTTTGTGTTCACTAAAACTCAAACAACGACGCCTATAGAGAACTAATTCAGCTTATACCACCACTTCAGTAAAGTACCATTTATTTCCCTTGTTCGAGATGTCAAACAAAATAATTTAATACCAAACGTGGACTAAATATTGGGTTAATTGGTTATATTAATTCTTGTAATGTCCGCTTAAAGAGATAATAGTGCAAAACTTGGAGCTTGATCCTAAATTAATTGGGTGTTGGATAAAAAAACGTGTACGAAACTTTTACCAGACAGACAGACAGACAGAATGAGTTCATATTGGCGATGTAATTAAGCATTGATGTTCTATTTTTAACCTGCTAAATTACGTAACTATAGACAGGGGCGATCAATTTTAAGTTTTCTCAACAGTTTCAATTATATTATTATGCAGATGTGGAAGAGTTGGGGCTGATTGCACAGAAACCGTCGTGTCATGTTGCGCAGGTTTGACTTGCGTGTGAGTATTAATTTTGTTTGTTTTTTCATAGTAATTTTAAAGGCCTTTGAAAATTACAATCTGTTATTGTTTTTATAGCGGCTCACGTAAGGGCAAAAGCTGCCATTAGGTTTTTGCAAAATGTATGTCTGTCACACTAGACTCTCAGAAACTAGAAAAGAATAAACAATTTTATTTTATCATGCGTTTGCGGCTTAAAAAGTTTAGGTTCTACAGCTACGTTTTTGTTTTCTAAAAGCAAACGTTTAATTTCTAAAAATAATAATTCGATCTATTTTTTCATAAAAATACACGAATACTAGTTAGAGTTACGCGCTCTTGACAAGATGGCTGCTCCCTGTTTACAGTTATCATAGATGAGTTAAATTTTCGTTTTGTCGTATATAAACCAAATAAAATTCCTTTTAAAAAGCCTATTCAACTAATAAACTACTATCTTTAAATTATAGATTTAACTTAATTCAGCATTATTTCCACTAATTAATTCAAATTAACAACTCTTAGTTTAGGACTATTTTGTCTCACTAATCAACTAATCCTTATAATTATATTTAATATTATTTAGTCTATATTTATTTTATATTCTTAGATTTTTAGATCTAGTCAGTCTTAGACTTAGACTTTAATTAAGGCCTTAGATCTACTAATCATCTACAAATACTACTAATTATAAACTAATAGTAATACTCTATATAGTAGTTAAAGTTAGTTAAACACATAAATATATTGATCTACAATTAGATCTAAATCTTGAATTAGATCTGGATCTAATCTAGGTCTATATTTGAATAAACCATTTTGATTGTCATTGTAAATTAGCTATCACTTTAGACTTAGACTTAGCTTAGGCCATCTTAGGCATTTTTAAACCTTAAACTAGATTTAGACTAGACCTTTTAAAACTAAAATCAACAACAGTCATCATGAAATTGCTTTGGCTATTTATCTAATAATTAATAAATACACACTAGCTGAACACAGAACTAGATCTACCTCAGTCAACACTAAACTTAAAAAGGAAACAAACAGTCATAATCAATGCAACTTCAAAAATAACCTAACATACACATCCATAACATTAAAGAAGATTACCCATCACAAATGGAAGTTCTCAATCAGACACAGTAGAAATAAATACCTTTCACTGTTAATTAATAGCAGGAGATGTAGAGTCAAATCCAGGGCCTAGATCTAAAGATAGATGCAACATCTGCAAAAAAGTATGCACCATGAAACAGAAAGCCATTCAATGTGACACCTGCGATGAATGGTACCATGCATCATGTCTCCATATGAATACACCTGTGTATTTATGCCTTAGGCAACATAGATGCATCATGGCACTGTGTACCGTGTGGGTTACCTCAGTTTACATCAGGACTGTTTGATTCCTTTGATGCGGACACTTCTAACCCATACAACATCCTAAACACTATCCCAAAACCAACTCACCAACCACTAGCCAGATCCACTCCTGTTAAAACCTAAATCTACTAAATTAATACAACAGCCTCACTAAACAAACCTACTAAAGATGTAATACCAAAATACCGTAAAACCTTTGTTATAAATTTTCAAAAGCATTAGGAACAAAACAGCAGACTTAGAAATTTTATTAGAATGTGAGAAACCAGACATAAATTGCAGGAACAGAAACTTGGCTACATCCTGAAATTTATAATGCAGAAATTTTCAATAGTAATTCTGAAATTTTTAGAAAAGATAGGGCTGATAATCATGGAGGAGTTCTTCTAGCAATAAAAAACACTCTTATAGCAGAAGAAATTACCTTACCTAACTAAAAAAACATAGAATCTACATTTTGTAAAATTAATACCACCTCAACATCCCTTATAATAGGCAGCATTTACAGACCACCAAATTCTAGTTTAGAATACATGCAGGAACTATGTAATCAGATTACTACACTTAAAGAGACAAAATAAAAATGCAGTTTTTGGCTTATGGGTGACCTTCAACCTACCTGATATAAATTGGAAAACACTAACCATAGATAAACAACCAAAACCTTAAGGACATAAATGAGCTTTTCATAGAAACTTTACACAATCTAAGGTTTAGATCAAATCATTTAAAAGCCAACTAGATTAAACAAAACATTAGATCTCTTAACCAAACAGACCTGGATTAGTAGTTGATCATGATATTATCCCTGGTCTATCAGACCATGAGATCATAAAAATACACAGTCAGATAAAAGCAGTAGCCATACAAAAACCAAAAGAAAAATCTTACTCGGAATAATGTAACCTAACACAACTACACCAAGCTGCATTAACTTTCAACAAACATTCTTATTAGAAAAAGACATTAACCAACCAGTCGATGACCTCTGGAATTTCATTAAAAACCATCTTAAAAGCATTATAGAAAATCATTACCAACTAAATACACATCAAACAAAATAAATAAATGCTGGTTTAATAATAGACTTAAGAAGCTTTGTAAAACACAAGGAAAACCTATATAGAAAATTTAAAGAAACCAAGGCAGAAAGAGTTTTACAAAAAGTATATAAAAATTAAACACCTAACCAAAAAGTAAGCAGACAGCTGCAGAGTGAATACATAAACAATGTAATATCTAAAGATAACAACAAAAACCTATGGTCATACATTAAGTCTAAGAAAATGGAAACAACAGGCATAGCGCCATTAAAAGATGAACATAACAAAATACATAATGATAATGAAACTAAGGCAATCATTGCTTAGTTCTTTGAGTAATCTAGCTGGAATACCATCAGGTCCAGACGCTTTATTTGGTTTGGTGTTGGCTAATAGTTTTTTAATTCCATTTTCTTGTACTTCTAAATCTTCTATGTTGTCTACTTGGTTCAAATTAAGAAATATGTCTTGTCTCCTGGGGCTGAGAATGCTGATGCAAAGTATTTGTTTAGGATGTTTGCTTTAGTTTCATTATCATTATGTATTATGTTATGTTCATCTTTTAATGGCGCTATGCCTGTTGTTTCCATTTTTCTTAGACTTAATGTATGACCATAGGTTTTTGTATCTTTAGATATTACATTTTTATATACTTTTGAGTCTTGGACTCTTACTGCAGAGCTAGAGAGGAGGAACCTAGCAATCGGATTGAGATGCTAAAGGAGGATCCTAGGAATCATATTTAAATACCCATCCCGAACCAAGAGACAGGGTTACTGCAGCAATAGGACCCCATGATGACCTGCTAACTATCGTAAAAAAAATTCAAGCTAAAAATCTATGGCCATATTACAAGGTCTACGGAGCTCGCAAAGACCTTCCTTCACAGACCAGTGCCAGGAAAAGGAAAAGAAATTTGAAACTTACAATATTTGGCTTCTTCCGTCTCGGAAGACAATGGATGCGCCCAGACTGGTTTTGGTTTCGTATGATTGAGAAGGGGCAGAATCTGGAGTAACGGATCAGCCCATTACAAGAGATAAATAATATTTTCATAAGCAGTTCTTTTAGAATGTTCGCACTGTTTGTTGTTGTTTTTTTGCCTCTCATGCGACTGATGAGACTGTGTGCGCCCGGATTTTTTTTTTTTTGGGGGGGGGGGGTGACTAGTGGACTTTTAATAATTCACGCAACACGTTCGACCACACTCTCTGGTCCTAAGGCGCATACTTTTAAGAAACAAGATTTGTTCAAGACATCCGGGGACAAGTTTTAGGTGCAGTGGATGTCGAGAGACTTCCTGTGTGTCTTGTCCTGCTCTAGAGTGCTACACAGCACTGCGCTGGTTGTGGCCTTTCTGTCAATTTTGTTTAGTTTTTTTTTTTGGCACAGGCCGCCACGTCCAGACTTATCATGCTAGGTTGAAAAAACCTCGATGTATTGTGTCAGATACCCTCCAGCTGGTTTCTAGGCCGGCCAGTCAAAGCCGTTTCTTACTTAATTTTTATAATTCGATCTACATAGAAAAATGAAACGGGATGTATAACCTCGAACCTAAATAAAGCTTGAATTGATAAGAAATAAGAAAACCATTTTTAAAATACTTTTAAAGAAAAAAAAAAGCATATATGAAGTGTATCCATTAGTTTGGATCATGCTGTCGTGCTAACCACTTTGCTGCTAGTGAAGTAGCCTACTAAGGACTTAAGAAAATTGTACAGTTTGTTTCAATTTAGAGAGGCGACCTAAAACAGGAACTAATTCAGCTTATACCACCAGTTCGGTATAAAGGTACTATTTCTTTCCCTTGTTTGAGATACCAAAACTAAATAATTTTATTACCAGTAGTTGATTAAATAATTTTTTTTAATAGATTCCAGTGATGTAATGTAAAAGAAATAGCAGTGCAAAGTTTCAACTTGATCCTGAGATTGAGTGTCTGAGAAATAACGTGTACAAACATTTTAACAGACAGACAGACAGACAGAGTTGATATAAAAATTTGAAATTCAGACAAATTGGGAATTAAATGAGCTACGCTTGAAGCGTAAAGGTATAGAGGGAACTAGACACCCATATACTTTTATATGGATATGAAGATTTTGATTACTTTTATGTTAGAAACGAACGAGTATTCATTCTCTGGCACTGCCAGGGTCGAGTTTCGTTAATAAGTAACAACATTCATTGAAGTCCCTTTATCCATTTCCACTGAGGAGTTTCCTGACGATGTGTCAGGTCTGCAACAGTACCGCCCTCTGACAGGCAACGAGAATGTTCCTAGGAATGTTAAGGGGCCTTGAAGCTATTTGTGAGGTCAGTTATTATCCCCTCGGTTGATATAAAAGTGTGGTATATTGTTATTTTGCATAACTTCCATAAACGTTTAATTTCAACCCCAGGTTCCATTATTTTTATTGTTTTTTCATTTCAGTTTTTTCTTTAATTTTGAGACTGTGGTATGGCAATGTCAGTAATGGTAGCGTTTGTTTAGTTTTATAAATGAAAAGCAGATCAGAGTGATTAAAATCTAACGTCCTGTCGGTCAAAATATTATTATATCCAATTATATATTGTTATTTATAACTCTGCCATGCGCACCGCCATCTAAGCTAGAAGGTGCGCACTGTGATAAACTAGACTGAGAACCGCCATCTAAGCTAGAAGGTGCGCACTGTGATAAACTAGACTGAGAACCGCCATCTAAGCTAGAAGGTGCGCACTGTGATAAACTAGACTGAGAACCGCCATCTAAGCTAGAAGGTGCGCACTGTGATAAACTAGACTGAGAACCGCCATCTAAGCTAGAAGGTGCGCACTGTGATAAACTAGACTGAGAACCCGCCATCTAAGCTAGAAGGTGCGCACTGTGATAAACTAGACTGAGAAGGATGTCAACATTAGAAAGAGAGGAGAACGATTGCCGCCCAAGTTGAGAGCCAAGGTGAAAGACCGTGATGTTTTGTGAACTTGTGATGTCGTGTAATAAAGATATATGTGCCTCGTTGAGTTGCCTCACTTAAGTTATTATATATATGTATATATATTTAATTATATTATATGTAATGATCTTAATTTTTTTTTAATTTTATGGAAAACAATAACAGAGGGACATGTATAGCGTAAGTTATATTTTTTAAATTTAAATGTTTATTTGTTGTTACATCGCGGGACGTGAAAGTTATAACAGGACCATCGAGCCGACAGCCCAGAGCGCATACCACGCAGCCAGGCAGACTTGTTAAACAAATAACTGAAGATTATAATATAGCGAACAGAAAACGTACATGTTCTTATTAGAGATGGAGGTCTGGGGTTTGAATCTCGGTGAAGGGTGAAAATGTTAATTTCGGGATTTTTAGGCGCTCCTGAGCACACCCAGCTCTAATGGGTACCTGACTTCAGTTGGAAAAAGTATTTTTAACTGTTTGCCAACGAAACGAATGATCTTAACATCATCTGCCCTATAGATCGCAAGGATAAAAGAGGAACTTTTTTTATTAGAGGCTTTGGTCTGCTAGAAATGAAAATCAAAAACTCAAAATGTCATATGAAATTAAAATACTGTTTGGTCTTACAGATCAATAAAGGTAAAAACTTGCCCATAATCCGGTCACCGCCATCCCCCTAATTCTTGACCATCACAATCCAGTTAAATGAGTCAATAGTTTCGGTATAAGAATTGGATTTGCATGGAATTTATATTCACTGATCCAAAAACCAGAAAAAATCGTTCAATTCATAACATAAACCATTGTGTCAATATTGTTATTCAGTCTCAAACAAAATATCTTCCATACTGTAAACAACTTTTCAACAACACAACAAGAAATTGACAACAAGGGCTTCTCTCTATTTCCACTCTCATGAATCCTGTGATGTCTATCTTATATAATGACTCAGGAGTCATTTTTTTTTCCACACATTGTCATGATTGTCATTATTTTTTTCATTTGTCAGCTTTTCTTTAGCTAGAATCGTTAGGCCTATAGTTGCTATTTATTATAAGGTCACCGATAGCCCATAGCCTAAGGATAAAATATACGTTAACATTTAAAATGATTTTCAAAATTAAGGTCGCTAATTAAAATGATCCACGTTCTTATTAAAAGGTGGCAACTTTGGTTTCCATACAGGTTTTATATGCTCTTTGAGTTCTCCTTTCGTCTCCCTAAGCTCCAACTCTCTGACTCTCAATTTGTGTATTTCTATAATATATATTAGCCTCTTTTTCTTCAGCTCTTGCTCCTCTCTCATTCCAATCTCTGTTTCTCCTTCTTTTTACCCACTCTTGTAAAGCGGTTCCAGTGAATTCCATTTCTTTTCCATCGGCTATTATCTGTGATAATCTGTCTTCTTGTTTATATGTGTAACATCCAATATAATCAATACATATTGCTTTGTCTATGTGTTTGACCTAGTTTCGTCTCTGCTGATTGACTTAATTTTTTCCCACCGTTGCACGTGATTGCACACTTCACGACTTCATGGTCTTCTTTGTCCTTGACTTTTTTACAATGGCGAACCACAGCTCTGCCTAATGCCTTCTATGACTAAGTAACCAATTAGAAGAGCGAGATCCCAAATATTTATTTGACAGCTTTCTTGTATTTTAATATTTATAATTATTCTGTGGCATTTGACGTCTCGAGAGACGATCTTTTCCCTTTGCAACTTCTTGTGTGACTAAAGAGGCCAATCCTTGATACACAGCTGCGATCGCAGGTTGGCATATATAATCACCAGGCGCCTTTGCATTTTCACCCTTCTTTCTGTTTCTGTTGTGTATGACACCTGCAATCTTTGACCCTTCCTTTATGCTCTCTCTCCATGAGGATCGTTCCAGTGCCACCTCTTCCCAGTTGCAGTGTCGATTTTGAAGACCTACTGGCATTCTACGAACGTGGCCAAGCCAGCCAAGGCGTCTACTGCTGATAACAGCGGATGTCCTGGCACCCTGCTCTTTGTAGCACTTCCTCATTGGTTATCTTATCTTGCCACCTTATTTTAAAGATCTGCCTTAGGCATCGGAGGTGGAAAACATTCAGCCTTTTTTTCCTGCCATGAGTAGGTTGACCATGTTTCACTTCCGTACAGCAAGGTGCTCAACACACAGGTCCGGTAGACTAGGCTTTAGTACTGCTAGTCAGCAATATATTGTCCCAGACTCTTTTCTGCAGCCGTGACATGGTGGCCGTAGCCTTGGCTATCCTGTTGTTTATGTCTTTATCCAGTAGAGTGTTGTTGAATATGATGGAGCCAAGGTAACAAAAGTGATCAACAATTTCTAGTGGTTGGCCATTAATGCTTACTTGAGGTGCAGTGTTTGTGTTTTGGACAAGTATCTTAGTCTTGCTTTGACTGATGTTTAAGCCGAACTTCTGGCAAGCAGCAGATAGTTTGTCAACCAGGCAATGTAGCTGAATAACAGAATCAGCCACAATAGCTGCATCATCAGCATACAGAAGTTCCCTGACGAGTAGCTTCCTAACCTTGGTTTTTGCCCTCAGCCTTGATACATTAAATAGTTTTCCAGAGGATCTTGTATGGAGAAACACACCTTCGTTTATGTCGTTGTACGCATAATGCAGTAGACAGGAGATGAATATGCCAAACAGAGTAGGTGCGAGCACACATCCCTGCTAGACACCACTGCAAAACCTCAAAAGGTGCTGATTGGGCTCCATTGAATTTGACAGTGCATTTAGTTTCCTCATAAAAACACTCAATGAATTGCAGTAGTTTGGGAGGGTGTCATGTATGACATGTGTATAGTTTTAGAACCCCTGTAATATTTGGTGACTAGTAATCACTGAACCATTCCGTGCACGTTAGCACGAGATTTTTTCCTGGTCGGGGACTGACCACGAGGTGGACACGGCAGTTGATTTTGGACTCTCGTAGAGAGAGGAGTGTTTTGGATATTAATGTACAAGTAGAGTGTCATTGAATTAATTTGTATTCAGGACTAATTTTCTTGGATGTGTTTTGTGATGGCTGAAGTCGCCAATATCTTTATAAATTATTATTTGTGTAATAAAAACCATGTCTGCTACAAGTGAGTCTATTAATTATTATAAATATTGTGGTCAAAGAGTTCAGCATGTAATGTTCTCACGCACTAGCAAATCTAGTGCGCGAGTGAAAGTATTTAGTTATCAGCAAATAACATTGTAGAGGTATCTACAACACACGACATTCGCGTCATCACGCCTATAACAAAAGCAGGCTGTGACAGAGGGCAACCCATTTTCCTCAGTAGTTTGAAAAGGCCACTTCTGCTGACCAATGTCAAAAGCTTTAGTCAGATCTTATAATCTTATAGGTCACAAGAAACTACCTCGTTCACTTTACGTCTGGGTTTTCCTGGGTTCTGCTGTAGTCACGAATAAAACCAAGTAACAACTAGATAAAACACATAAACTTTAATAATCTTTACGGCACATATCCCATGCTGGTCTCTGTCCTTTATGACAACTTCAGTCATTTGCGCATTTGTAAAATTAGAATATACACACATACACACATTCATCCGAGGCAATTTATTTTCTAACACAAAATCTTAATTTTCCCTTATTATCCTTATCCCTGACCAGACTAGGCCCCGCCAATCCGTTTCGCTTAGGGCTCGCAATCTGTAGGGCTGGCCCTGGCCTCTTACTGTTCATTCTCCAGCAATACCATGCATAAAATAAGATTGCGCCCATTTCCTTTTCCATCTCAGATGGTGCTCACCCTCACCCTAGCTACGCCACTCTATGCCACATATGTTTACATTCTTTTTTGCTGAAGACATAATTTTGTAAATCTTTTTTTTCCTGCAAGTCAATTTGAACATTCGTGACAGATGTTTAATAATTGTTATTTATGTTTAATTTGTTTTATTCTAGAAGCGAATCGTAATTTCTTCATAGAGCATTGCTATGTAAATAGCATAGATATCGGTATTCTTAGGCAGTAATTCATTTGTAAACAAACGAGTTATGTGAGATTATAAAACTCTTTAAAATAGATTAATATATCGATAAATGAAAAAAAATGATGTAATATGAAAGTACTTTTTTTTTTCCTAGCAGTCGAAAATTCGTTTTATTCATTTGCAATATCCTCTGATGAAAGTAAAAGAGTAAAAATTTAAAAATAGAAAACAGGAATTCCCGAAATCAATTGCTAACGCTGTTTGTGTTCTTAGATTAGAAGCAAGCTAGCTATAACTTGTGTAGTTTTGCCAACTTTAATTTTGAAGAGTTTTTAGATGTTTTCTTTCAGTGCATCTTTAGTTTCTTCTTTCCCCCTTTATACCCAGCGCCCCATTATCGCTCCCTTTTGTGCCCAGCACACCAAACCGCCCCTTTGGCTCCCAGCGCCCCCAAAAATCTGTCACATGTATGACCAGATGGAAAGAGTTGGGGTGGGGGTAGAAAGAACGGGGTATCATGTAAATATATAGGGGAATGACCTGAGTTCGAACTCGTGGGCTAAAATCTTCTCAGGCCTCTAAAGCCAACTCGGTAACTACTCTGCTCGCGAAGAGCGTATAATCATGGAAGATTGTATAGTTATCTATTATTTCTATTTCATGTTTGTGTTCACTAAAACTCAAACAACGACGCCTATAGAGAACTAATTCAGCTATATACCACCACTTCAGTAAAGTACCATTTATTTCCCTTGTTCGAGATGTCAAACAAAATAATTTAATACCAAACGTGGACTAAATATTGGGTTAATTGGTTATATTAATTCTTGTAATGTCCGCTTAAAGAGATAATAGTGCAAAACTTGGAGCTTGATCCTAAATTAAATTGGGTGTTGGATAAAAAAACGTGTACGAAACTTTTACCAGACAGACAGACAGACAGAATGAGTTCATATTGGCGATGTAATTAAGCATTGATGTTCTATTTTTAACCTGCTAAATTACGTAACTATAGACAGGGCGATCAATTTTTAAGTTTTTCAACAGTTTCAATTATATTATTATGCAGATGTGGAAGAGAGTTGGGGCTGATTGCACAGAAACCGTCGTGTCATGTTGCGCAGGTTTGACTTGCGTGTGAGTATTAATTTTGTTTGTTTTTTCATAGTAATTTTAAAGGCCTTTGAAAATTACAATCTGTTATTGTTTTTATTAGCGGCTCACGTAAGGGCAAAAGCTGCCATTAGGTTTTTGCAAAATGTATGTCTGTCACACTAGACTCTCAGAAACTAGAAAAGAAATGAACAATTTTATTTTACCATATGCTTTGCGGCTTAAAAAGTTTAGGTTCTACAGCTACGTTTTTGTTTTCTAAAAGCAAACGTTTAATTTCTAAAAATAATAATTCGATCTATTTTTTCATAAAAATACACGAATACTAGTTAGAGTTACGCGCTCTTGACAAGATGGCTGCTCCCTGTTTACAGTTATCATAGATGAGTTAAATTTTCGTTTTGTCGTATATAAACCAAATAAATTCCTTTAAAAAGCTATTCAACTAATAAACTACTATCTTTAAATTATAGATTTAACTTAATTCAGCATTATTTCCACTAATTAATTCAAATTAACAATTCTTAGTTTAGGACTATTTTGTCTCACTAATCAACTAATCCTTATAATTATATTTAATATTATTTAGTCTATATTTATTTTATATTCTTAGATTTTTAGATCTAGTCAGTCTTAGACTTAGACTTTAATTAAGGCCTTAGATCTACTAATCATCTACAAATACTACTAATTATAAACTAATAGTAATACTCTATATAGTTAGTTAAAGTTAGTTAAACACATAAATATATTGATCTACAATTAGATCTAAATCTTGAATTAGATCTGGATCTAATCTAGGTCTATATTTTGAATAAACCATTTGATTGTCATTGTAAATTAGCTATCACTTTAGACTTAGACTTAGCTTAGGCCATCTTAGGCATTTTTAACTTAAACTAGATTTAGACTAGACCTTTTAAAACTAAAATCAACAACAGTCATCATGAAATTGCTTTGGCTATTTATCTTAATAATTAATAAATACACTAGCTGAACACAGAACTAGATCTACCTCAGTCAACACTAAACTTAAAAAAGGAAACAACAGTCATAATCAATGCAACTTCAAAAATAACCTAACATACACATCCATAACATTAAAGAAGATTACCCATCACAAATGGAAGTTCTCAATCAGACACAGTAGAAATAAATACCTTTCACTGTTAATATTAATAGCAGGAGATGTAGAGTCAAATCCAGGGCCTAGATCTAAAGATAGATGCAACATCTGCAAAAAAGTATGCACCATGAAACAGAAAGCCATTCAATGTGACACCTGCGATGAATGGTACCATGCATCATGTCTCCATATGAATACACCTGTGTATTATGCCTTAGGCAACATAGATGCATCATGGCACTGTGTACCGTGTGGGTTACCTCAGTTTACATCAGGACTGTTTGATTCCTTTGATGCGGACACTTCTAACCCATACAACATCCTAAACACTATCCCAAAACCAACTCACCAACCACTAGCCAGATCCACTCCTGTTAAACCTAAATCTACTAAAATTAATACAACAGCCTCACTAAACAAACCTACTAAAGATGTAATACCAAAATACCTTAAAACCTTTGTTATAAATTTTCAAAGCATTAGGAACAAAACAGCAGACTTAGAAATTTTATTAGAATGTGAGAAACCAGACATAATTGCAGGAACAGAAACTTGGCTACATCCTGAAATTTATAATGCAGAAATTTTCAATAGTAATTCTGAAATTTTTAGAAAAGATAGGGCTGATAATCATGGAGGAGTTCTTCTAGCAATAAAAAACACTCTTATAGCAGAAGAAATTACCTTACCTAACTCAAAAAACATAGAATCTACATTTTGTAAAATTAATACCACCTCAACATCCCTTATAATAGGCAGCATTTACAGACCACCAAATTCTAGTTTAGAATACATGCAGGAACTATGTAATCAGATTACTACACTTAAAGAGACAAATAAAAATGCAGTTTTTTGGATTATGGGTGACTTCAACCTACCTGATATAAATTGGAAAACACTAACCATAGATAAACACCAAAACCTTAAGGACATAAATGAGCTTTTCATAGAAACTTTACACAATCTAAGTTTAGATCAAATCATTAAAAAGCCACTAGATTAAACAAAACATTAGATCTCTTAACCAACAGACCTGGATTAGTAGTTGATCATGATATTATCCCTGGTCTATCAGACCATGAGATCATAAAAATACACAGTCAGATAAAGCAGTAGCCAATACAAAAACCAAAAGAAAAATCTTACTCTGGAATAAATGTAACCTAACACAACTACACCAAGCTGCATTAAACTTTCAACAAACATTCTTATTAGAAAAAGACATTAACCAACCAGTCGATGACCTCTGGAATTTCATTAAAAACCATCTTAAAAGCATTATAGAAAATCATAAAACAACTAAATACACATCAAACAAAATAAATAAATGCTGGTTTAATATAGACTTAAGAAGCTTTGTAAACACAAGGAAAACCTATATAGAAAATTTAAAGAAACCAAGGCAGAAAGAGTTACAAAAAGTATATAAAAATTAAACACCTAAACCAAAAAGTAAGCAGACAGCTGCAGAGTGAATACATAAACAATGTAATATCTAAAGATAACAACAAAAACCTATGGTCATACATTAAGTCTAAGAAAATGGAAACAACAGGCATAGCGCCATTAAAAGATGAACATAACAAAATACATAATGATAATGAAACTAAGGCAATCATTGCTCAGTTCTTTGAGTAATCTAGCTGGAATACCATCAGGTCCAGACGCTTTATTTGGTTTGGTGTTGGCTAATAGTTTTTTAATTCCATTTTCTTGTACTTCTAAATCTTCTATGTTGTCTACTTGGTTCAAATTAAGAAATATGTCTTTGTCTCCTGGGGCTGAGAATGCTGATGCAAAGTATTTGTTAGGATGTTTGCTTTAGTTTCATTATCATTATGTATTATGTTATGTTCATCTTTTAATGGCGCTATGCCTGTTGTTTCCATTTTCTTAGACTTAATGTATGACCATAGGTTTTTGTTATCTTTAGATATTACATTTTTATATACTTTTGAGTCTTGGACTCTTACTGCAGAGCTAGAGAGGAGGAACCTAGCAATAGGATTGAGATGCTAAAGGAGGATCCTAGGAATCATATTTAAATACCCATCCCGAACCAAGAGACAGGGTTACTGCAGCAATAGGACCCCATGATGACCTGCTAACTATCGTAAAAAAAAAATTCAAGCTAAAAATCTATGGCCATATTACAAGGTCTACGGAGCTCGCAAAGACCTTCCTTCACAGACCAGTGCCAGGAAAAGGAAAAGAAATTTGAAACTTACAATATTTGGCTTCTTCCGTCTCGGAAGACAATGGATGCGCCCAGACTGGTTTTGGTTTCGTATGATTGAGAAGGGGCAGAATCTGGAGTAACGGATCAAGCCCATTACAAGAGATAAATAATATTTTCATAAGCAGTTCTTTAGAATGTTCGCACTGTTTGTTGTTGTTTTTTTGCCTTCTCATGCGACTGATGAGACCTGTGTGCGCCCGGATTTTTTTTTTTGGGGGGGGGGTGTGACTAGTGGACTTTTAATAATTCACGCAACACGTCGACCACACTCTCTGGTCCTAAGGCGCATACTTTTAAGAAACAAGATTTGTTCAAGACATCCGGGGACAAGTTTTAGGTGCAGTGGATGTCGAGAGACTTCCTGTGTGTCTTGTCCTGCTCTAGAGTGCTACACAGCACTGCGCTGGTTGTGGCCTTTCTGTCAATTTTGTTTAGTTTTTTTTTTTTGCACAGGCCGCCACGTCCAGACTTATCATGCTAGGTTGAAAAAACCTCGATGTATTGTCAGATACCCTCCAGCTGGTTTAGCCGGCCAGTCAAAGCCGTTTCTTACTTAATTTTTATAATTCGATCTACATAGAAAAATGAAACGGGATGTATAACCTCGAACCTAATATAAAGCTTGAATTGATAAGAAATAAGAAAACCATTTTTAAAATACTTTTAAAGAAAAAAAAAAGCATATAAGAAGTGTATCCATTAGTTTGGATCATGCTGTCGTGCTAACCACTTTGCTGCTAGTGAAGTAGCCTACTAAGGACTTAAGAAAATTGTACAGTTTGTTTCAATTTAGAGAGGCGACCTAAAACAGGAACTAATTCAGCTTATACCACCAGTTCGGTATAAAGGTACTATTTCTTTCCCTTGTTTGAGATACCAAAACTAAATAATTTATTACCAGTAGTTGATTAAATTAATTTTTTTTAATAGATTCCAGTGATGTAATGTAAAAGAAATAGCAGTGCAAAGTTTCAGCTTGATCCTGAGATTGAGTGTCTGAGAAATAACGTGTACAAACATTTTAACAGACAGACAGACAGAGTTGATATAAAAATTTGAAATTCAGACAAATTGGGAATTAAATGAGCTACGCTTGAAGCGTAAAGGTATAGAGGGAACTAGACACCATATACTTTTATATGGATTATGAAGATTTTGATTACTTTTATGTTAGAAACGAACGAGTATTCATTCTCTGGCACTGCCAGGGTCGAGTTTCGTTAATAAGTAACAACATTCATTGAAGTCCCTTTATCCATTTCCACTGAGGAGTTTCCTGACGATGTGTCAGGTCTGCAACAGTACCGCCCTCTGACAGGCAACGAGAATGTTCCTAGGAATGTTAAGGGCCTTGAAGCTATTTGTGAGGTCAGTTATTATCCCCTCGGTTGATATAAAAGTGTGGTATATTGTTATTTTGCATAACTTCCATAAACGTTTAATTTCCAACCCAGGTTCCATTATTTTTATTGTTTTTTCATTTCAGTTTTTCTTTAATTTTGAGACTGTGGTATGGCAATGTCAGTAATGGTAGCGTTTGTTTTAGTTTTATAAATGAAAAGCAGATCAGAGTGATTAAAATCTAACGTCCTGTCGGTCAAAATATTATTATATCCAATTATATATTGTTATTTATAACTCTGCCATGCGCACCGCCATCTAAGCTAGAAGGTGCGCACTGTGATAACTAGACTGAGAACCGCCATCTAAGCTAGAAGGTGCGCACTGTGATAAACTAGACTGAGAACCGCCATCTAAGCTAGAAGGTGCGCACTGTGATAAACTAGACTGAGAACCGCCATCTAAGCTAGAAGGTGCGCACTGTGATAAACTAGACTGAGAACCGCCATCTAAGCTAGAAGGTGCGCACTGTGATAAACTAGACTGAGAACCGCCATCTAAGCTAGAAGGTGCGCACTGTGATAAACTAGACTGAGAAGGATGTCAACATTAGAAAGAGAGGAGAACGATTGCCGCCCAAGTTGAGAGCCAAGGTGAAAAAGACTGTGATGTTTTGTGAACTTGTGATGTCGTGTAAATAAAGATATATGTGCCTCGTTGAGTTGCCTCACTTAAGTTATTATATATATGTATATATGTATATATATTTAATTATAATTATATGTAATGATCTTAATTTTTTTTTTAATTTTAGGGTTAACAATAACAGAGGGACATGTATAGCGTAAGTTATATTTTTTAAATTTAAATGTTTATTTGTTGTTACATCGCGGGACGTGAAAGTTATAACAGGACCATCGAGCCGACAGCCCAGAGCGCATACCACGCAGCCAGGCAGACTTGTTAAACAAATAACTGAAGATTATAATATAGCGAACAGAAAACGTACATGTTCTTATTAGAGATGGAGGTCTGGGGTTTGAATCTCGGTGAAGGGTGAAAATGTTAATTTCGGGATTTTTAGGGCGCTCCTGAGCACACCCAGCTCTAATGGGTACCTGACTTCAGTTGGAAAAAGTATTTTTAACTGTTTGCCAACGAAACGAATGATCTTAACATCATCTGCCCTATAGATCGCAAGGATAAAAGAGGAACTTTTTTTATTAGAGGCTTTGGTCTGCTAGAAATGAAAATCAAAAACTCAAAATGTCATATGAAATTAAAATACTGTTTGGTCTTACAGATCAATAAAGGTAAAAACTTGCCCATAATCCGGTCACCGCCATCCCCCTAATTCTTGACCATCACAATCCAGTTAAATGAGTCAATAGTTTCGGTATAAGAATTGGATTTGCATGGAATTTATATTCACTGATCCAAAAACCAGAAAAAATCGTTCAATTCATAACATAAACCATTGTGTCAATATTGTTATTCAGTCTCAACAAAATATCTTCCATACTGTAAACAACTTTTCAACAACACAACAAGAAATTGACAACAAGGGCTTCTCTCTATTTCCACTCTCATGAATCCTGTGATGTCTATCTTATATAATGACTCAGGAGTCATTTTTTTTCCACACATTGTCATGATTGTCATTATTTTTTTCATTTTGTCAGCTTTTCTTTAGCTAGAATCGTTAGGCCTATAGTTGCTATTTATTATAAGGTCACCGATAGCCCATAGCCTAAGGATAAATATACGTTAACATTTTAAAATGATTTTCAAAATTAAGGTCGCTAATTAAAATGTGCCTAATTTTTCCGGTGCCTAATTTTCCGCCTTGTCAAAAAGTGCCTAATTATCCAATGCCTAAATTTACCGTCCGTTAGAAAGTGTTGTAGACCTGCTTTGCTTCTTGGCCAACCACTTGCAATAATGTCATAGGCTGTACATCTCTGCCTTTTGTATCCAGTCCACTTGCTATCATATAGATTTGTAAAGATTGCTTAAACCTTTTCCATTTTCTGATACGTTGCCATTTAATTCCAGCGGTTGTGGCGGGTGGAGTCGGTCCATCTGACACCAATTAATACACTATAACAACATGAGTCTCAGTTAACACTATTGTTTTATCAGACTTTACACTCCAGCATCTTGTTCTCAATACGACCCCTTTTACACACCGTCCTGACTTACTCACTTTCTATGCTGTTCCCTCAACCATGCACAATGAAGGTCAACTGGTCATTTCATACACAGACACACACACTGCACTAATAGCCACTCAAAACACATATACTTACTATCACAGATAGTATGTGGAAACAAGGTAAACAACAAGAGTTGTGTTCCATCTACTTCAAGGTTCTCAAAATTATCTTGGAGGGTCTTGATAATTAGTCTCTATATATCTGAGATAAACTAGCAGTGGTTCTCTGATAAGGTAGCCCCCTAATCTATAGGTTTATTTGAGGGATGCTCAGGGTCCAGACGGTTTACTAACTAGATAAAGAGGCATTCCACACAAGATAGCCTTACTGGAGTCATTTTTCCATCTTAGAAACGTGCTGATTCATTACATTGTATTCTGTACGGAGGCTAAAAAAAATATCCATTTATCTTGAAGGAAGTAGCTTCTAATAATATTACACTCCAAAAAGGTAGCACTAAAGCCCAATGAGGCAAGGTGGCTGAGCGGCAAAGCGCTTGGCTTCCGAACCGGTGAAGACTGGGATTTTAAAATTTTGGGTGCATCTGAGTTCACCCAGCTCTAATGGGTACCTGATACTAGTTGGGGAAAGTAAAGGCGGTTGGTCGTTTTGCTGGTCACATGACACCCTCATTAAACGTAGGCTAATAAAAACAAAAGACCTTTACATCCTCTGCCCTAAAAAACACAAGGTCTGACAGGGAAACTTACTAGAGGTCAAATTCTGTATGAGAGAAAATAGTGAATTAAATGTAATCGAAAAAAAAAAAGGGGGGGGGGGGGCTGCATCGACCTGGGCATACGGCTACTCTGACTAGCAGTAAAATATTGCAGTTTTCTTAACTGTGTTCCTCGGAACATAGGTCTTAATAGGTGTTGAACTAACTACTGAAATATTTAACTAACCACGTGAATTAATCTCTCTAAAAAAAAAAAAAAAAAAAAAATGTTTAGCTAAACACTCAGTGTGTCCGAAGTTTTCCGTCAAGAAAACAAAAATTCAGGAAACACTACTCTGGAAGGGGTGGGGGGCGCTTGAATTATCTGGGGGCCCATGCATTTTTTTAAAGATTAAAATTTTAATGTAAATAACACTCATTCGGGGCCCCTCTCAAGTGAGTCCCGTTGGGGATTTCTTTCTCAGCTCCCCACCTAATCCACGCCACTGCTATTAAGAAGATAATCTACGTACATAATCATGCTATTAATCAAACGTTATAACTTTGATTCCATGGAGTATAAAATAATGTTAGATACACAGGAATTAAATGGTAGTCGATTAGATGGCAGAGGGTTAAAGGTAACCGATATATATATATATATATAGAGAGAGAGAGAGAGAGATACATATAGATTTCTATAGACATTAATATTAATTTATATGTAATAAACTCGATTTTTTTTAGATTTTTTAGATTTAGACATCTATCTTGAGGTCTGTAGAGAGGTAAGTTCAAATTTTTGGCTTATTTTCATTTTTTATTCTTACAGATTTAAAGATTTCTTGCTAATCCCATTTTTAGCGCCCTCGAAAAAGGAAAAGTCGCAATTAGTTTTGTGTGAAATGTCTGTCCGTCCGTTCTGTTTAGATCTCGTAAACTAGAAACGATATTGAAAATCCGACATCACAATATTTTAGACCATTCAAAGTTCTGATGCAACGGCTAATTTTTTTTTCTGAAATTGAAAAACCTAATTTTTAAAATTAGTTATGCAAGCAGTTTTTTAAAAAGTAAAAGCTAATTAGTTAATTAGTATGCATTATAAGTTAGACCTAATTTAAAACAGTAATCTTTTAAATTTTATTTTCCTGCCACAATTTTTTTTGTAGTGGGATCACTTGATCTTTTGAGCATTCGGATAAGAGATTTAGCCTTCTCAAAACAATTACATCAATATTAAGACTACAGTTAGGTCAGAAGAGGCGCGGTAGCTGAGCGCTAAAGCGTTTGGCTTACGAACCGGCTTCCCGGGTTCGAATCCTGGTTAAGACTGGGATTTTCAACTTCGGAATCCTTGGGCGCCTCTGAGTCCACCCAGCTCTAATGGGTACCTGACATTATATGGGGAAAAGTTAACCGTAGGCCACAAAAAAACAGATGAACTTTACATCATCTGCCCTATAGACCACAAGGGGAACTAGTTAGGCCAGGTTCGCATCTAACCTTGCATTCACTTGCACCTATCCTTTGATCTGCTGGACCGTTGGGGCACCACACATGATCTGTCAACCTTCTTTCTCCATTCTTATCTCTCATTTGTCTTTAATATCATATCATTTGGATGCTCTTTCTGAAAATATTGAAGCCTGCCTGGGTGGACCACTTCGGGGGCCGATTTTAAGTTTGTGTTTCCACACAAACTATCTTTGTAACCTTGTTTATCTTTGAAACGTGTGTTGTCTCATTATGTTTTGTCCTGCAAGGAGGTTAAAACATACCTTGATCTTAACGGGGTAGCTAATAATAATATATACATACTAGCAGTACACACCAGCTACACCCTTTAATGTGTATATTATGTCAGGTACAGCTCCTTTCTTTCCTTTTGGTTAACGACCAACCGAACTCTTGAAGCCAGTGAATTTGTGTATTTGTTACAATTGTATTGTCTGCTATCTCTAACACACACACTCTCTCTCTCTGTCTCTGCCTCTTTCTCTGTCTCTCTCTGTCTGTCTCTCTCTCTGTCTCTTTCTTTCTCTCTCTGTCTCTCTCTCTCTTTCTCTGTCTCTTATTCTCTTCCTGTCTCTTCCTGTCTCTTATTTTCTCTCTGTCTCTTATTCTCTATCTGTCTCTCTCTCTCTTATTTTCTCTCTGTCTCTTATTCTCTCTCTGTCTCTCTCTCTGTCTCTCTCTGTCTCTTATTCTCTCTCTGTCTGTCTCTCTCTCTCTGTGTCTCTCTTTCTCTCTCTGTCTCTCTATCTGTCTGTCTCTCTCTGTCTCTTATTCTCTCTCTGTCTCTCTCTCTGTCTCTTATTCTCTCTCTGTCTCTTATTCTCTGTCTTTTATTCTCTCTGTCTCTTTTTCTCTCTTTCTCTCTCTTTCTCTCTCTCTCTGTCTCTGTCTCTCTCTCTCTCTCTCTTTTGCTCTCTGGATCCCCAGTTTATTTTGTTTTTAACCTGCTCATCGACATTTCTCCGCCATAGACTTTTGACTTGATTTGGAAAGACGCTTCATAATGCGCCCATAACACATACACTCGTATTTCGAAAACGGCTCTAACGATTTTCTTTAAAATTTCACGGTATGTGCATAATAGTGAGAAAAAAATTCTCAATCCATTGGCCATATCTTGAAAACTCGCAGTCGAACGTTATATCGGTTTGAAAATGGCTCATTATCGAAAAATTAATTTTGGCTAGAATGTTTTATGAATGAAATTTTCTATATGACGTCAATGGGAAAAAAACTTGACACCGCTTACGTCACTAGGCTCACAGCAGTACACTAAAACATTTCTTCGCAAACAAGAAAAAGTTTTAATGATTCAATTGGCGTAATTAAACATTTGGCACCATCGTATTGTATATTGATCCATTATGAAACTATGGAAGAAAAATAATGAAATTAAATATCTGTGTGTAGTCGCTGAATGAACTCTTTATGTTGTCTGTTGTATTTATGTGTATTTTTCTGTTGTATTGTCTTTATATGAGAAAAGAGTCCTTGTAATCACAACAAATTTCCGCAAGGATCAATAAAGCAGTCTTAGTCTTAGACTTTATGTATGATTAGTTTTTGTGTTTTAAAGGCTTTATAAATTGTTTACACTTGAATTGAGTACACCCGTAGGTAGCTTTTACTTTGTTATTATTTTGCTGGTGAATTATTGCAATGTGTTTAAGCTTCGAAGTCTACTGTCCCATACCAAAACATAGGAAATGGTCATAACACAGCTTATCTATGCCTTACTTGCACAACCAGGGCCGGCCCTAACATTTGCGGGGCCCTATGTGAAATGGATTGCGCGCGAACCAGTAAGGGATGGGATAAGGATAATAAGTGAAAATAAAGATTTTGTATTAGAAAATAAATTCGTATTTGCATTACATTTTTATTAAATCAAAGCTGACGATGCCGTTTTTTTAATATCACGCGTAGGACTGGCGTTTACCATATTGATTGACACTCCAAAATGACAATTTTGTCTTTTTAAGGACATTTTTATGAGTTTCAGGAGATTTCCAGGAGCTCCTTGAAAACAAAAAGACCGCAGGAACCCTATTATAAATTATAATGGTTTAATTTAATAATTTACACCTAGAATTAGCGCGGGGCTTTTGAACCTTCGGGGTCCACTGCGGCAGCATAGGCCTAAGGCTGACCCTGATGATATCCAGCTCGCGTTCAACAAATTTTCATCACGCTGCTGCTTTTCTTGGTGAACCTCTAAACCTGGGTAAAACAGAAGTCATGTTCCAGAAGTCACCCAATAAAACCTACTCAGCCTAAAGATTACCGCGCATAGAGATCCCTTAAAGTGGTAGATACTTTCACATTATCTGGGAAGCATAGTTTCAAATGACGCATTGCTTTAAAGAGAGGATCAGGGATAGTCGTGCTTTTGGACGCCTCCAAGCGAGAGTGTGGCGAAATAAATCGCTCCGCCTGTTACTAGGTGCACGTTTTACACTATAACGTAGAGATTTTGCATCACTTGATGATTCTTACTAAAGCCATAATAATAAGGCTTGTCTTCGAGTCCGAAGATTAGTGAGGAGTGCAGTATTTCCCCCTGGTTGCGCAGCCCCATCTGTGACCTACATATTTTGCCACAGCCAGGGCAAGCATAACCATTGTCCTCAGGTGGTCGATTTAGATTTTCTTTTCGCCGTCTGCGTCTGTCCTCAGCAGCAGATTTTCTTTTGGTCTCAATGTGTATTCCGCGACCTTTGTGAGTGACCTCCAGCTGTCTCGTTCTGAGCCCGCATACAACCAGGTGCTCTCTTCTATGTCAGCCAAGGAAAGTTGACGACCTCCAGCTGTCTCGTTCTGAGGCCGCATACAACCAGGTGCTCTCTTCTATGTCAGCCAAGGAAAGTTGACGCCTAAGCTGGTCTTTGAAGCGTTTCCGTTGAACACCTTTTAGCTCACCAAAAAAAGACTGCCTTTGGCATATGTTCGTCTCCCATACGGGATACGTGCCCTACCCAGTGCAACTGTTGGACCATAAGAAGTCCCTCTATACTGTCCATACCGGCGTTGGCAAGGACATCGCTGTTTTTAGTGCGGTCATGCCACCTTATGTCCATGATGGAGCGCAAGCATCTTTGCTGAAAGCACTCAAGAAGCCTAAGTTGTTTTCTGTAAAGTGTCCATGTCTCAGAGTCATAATGAATATATTAATTGCAATACTAAATGTCTAAATTAACCATTTTAGAAGTAGCACTGTTAAGAGTTTCTTCCAAGCCCATAATAGCCCAATAGTTTTACGCGAAAGAAGCAATGTTAAACGTTAAGACGTGAGCTGTGGTTTTCTATAGGTTTACTGTTGGGGGGACTTTCTATTCAAATCGCCATGTACAATTACATTGAGAACTGACAGAACGAAAAAGCAACTCTTCGGATTGATAGTCTTTACCCGATCGTTCATTTTCGTAATTACAAAAATATTCCCAAAATGACTTCGGGTATATATCTTTCCTTAACAAATTATTCATCCGAGCGAGGCTCGGTCACCTGATATTATAAATATACATACATACATACATACATACATACATACATACATACATACAAGAATTGCTTGCTTAAGAGTATAGGATTATATATCAAGATTATAGATCTAGATCTAGACTTAGATATAGACTTAGAGTCTTAGATCTAACTTAAGATCTAGACGAGTGATTCCCAAAGTGGTCTTTATAGATCCCGAGGGGCCTACAATGACTTCCAAGGGGTCTACGAAAATGGGAATTGGGGGTCTATGTGCATGGAGGTCTACGATAGAGAATCTCAATTCAGCATGTCTTCAGCATGGTCCACAAATGAGATTGGACCAAAAGCGCTCTGAGCATGCTAGAAGCATGAAAGTAGCGCTACATAAAAGCTGTAATAAAAAAAAGCTACAATAATGTCTTGACTTTAATTTTGACAATTGGATACTTTACATAGACATATTTATTGTTTGTACCTTAGGAAACCCTTAACATTTTTATCAAGCTGATTGAATGAAAAATTGTTTTATTTAATTTAATAACTAATTTAAAGAGTATAGTTTTGTCTAGTTATAACATGAACCAAAAGAAATGTAGACTGGACAGCGTTAAGTATTTGAAACTGAACTTCGTTACTGCCTGGTCAAACAAGCGAGTGTTAACGTGCCATTTTTTTTATGATGCTATGAAACCAATTAAGCTGGAGAATAATTTGATATACCACCCTGATAATAAGATAAAGGTTTGCAAAACTTTCTAACTCTCAAAGATAAAGTTCAGAATACACCCATAAAATGATAAGTGAGCGTTTTACTATATCTCTTTACTTATAGTAAAATACTGAAAACCTCACATGATAGGCAAATTATTGATTTTAACAGCTGTTGAAGAAATTGTAAAAATTCTTACACAAACTTATATCATTAACGAATTTCATGTTTGGGTTTTGTGGCCGGTGTCTTGTTTTGTGGCCGGTGTCTTGTTTTGTGGCCGGTGTCTTGTTTTGGGCCTCTTGATGAAGAATGCAATTTTGAAGACATGGTCGGCATTCTCTGGTGACACTCCAAAGGGGCAAATGTCAATGGTCCCAATTTTGATCTTCTGGAACATATGTTTTCTCATTATGATGTGTACGGTTCTGATGTGAAAAATTATAGGTGGTCCTATCGGGATAGTTTATAATAGGTGTTATCGAATGAGAGCTTGTCTATTTCTCGTTTTTCCAATTTACTACTAGTTTCTTCATTTCTTCCGGATAGAGTGCGATGTTCATGTGTGTATTTATTTTCTCACATTTGGCAAGTGTGTCAGCCTTCTATTCCCTTCTATTTCAACATTGGAGAACAGTGTTCTTGCTGTTGTTGAGCTTGACAAGGTCACACAATATGTTGTGAACGAAATCTTTTGGATTTTCCTTCAGATTAATTGGATGATTACATCCTAGCCCAAACCTCCCCACGGGAGATATAAGCAGGCAAAAAAAAAAAACGTCAGTCCTGGCATCACGAGTTGTTTTATTCAGGAGGAATCAGAATTTGACAAATTTTGAAGGACTATTTTTATATTGTTTATGATTCGCTAGCATGGTAGCTGCTACCTCCAGTGCTCCCATTTCTTCTCTGTGGTTGTCATAGAGCTCATTAGTTACAATGAACTTAATTTTTAAATTATTTTTTTCAATGAGTATTCCAGCTCCTCCGTTTGTGGTGGCTTTCTGAGAACCATCCATGCAAACTCTGACCCATTGGTTGTTAGGGCGATGGATTTGTAAAAGAGCTCTGTTGGAATGTAGTCATATATTTCTTTCTTCTTATGTAAGTCTGTGCAGACAACACATTACTGTAAATAACATATTTCTCTATAGAGCTGGCTGAGTCAACCTTGTCTGGTAATGATGTACTGTTGTTGTTTTTTTTCAAATTATTATGACTCAAGAAATCCACACAAAAAAACTGCTCTTTGTGAAAACTTTTACTATGATACTTAAGGCACATTAATATTTAATGTTTTAAAGAACTACTTCATAAAACAGTAAATCCCTTTATGAAAAATTATCTCCGTAGCAACGGATGGTGAGCTTGCAAACCTTTCAAAACAAAAAGTTTCCAGTGTGTTAAGTGATTGTATGCTATACGTATTAACTATTATATAATGGGTTTTAATTTGCGCCCGTTAAGAGATTCGACACCCGACTCAGGCAGAGTTGTGTTTACTGAGCGCCTAAAGGCCGCACGGAAAACCAACTCCTAGATACCCCCCACCCCCCCACTGGTCCAAAAATGAGTTTGGACCAAAAGCGCTCTGAGCATGCTATAAGCATGAAAGTAGCGCTATATAAAAGCTATAATAATAATAACACTCAGAAGGTCCAGTTGAAACTTTTTTTTTTAGTCAACAAATATTTCTACATCTTTTTTTGTGACTCACATCCTGTAAAATAGATATGCATTTTTTGATGATTTTTTTAAAGTACATTTTTTACAACCTTATATGTTCTATCCTCTATCAATGTCTAGATCTGTCAATATTTTCTAGGTGGACCACTTCGGGGGCCGATTTTAAGTTCGTGTGTCCACACAAACTGTCTTTGTAACCTTGTTAATAAAATGTTTGTTTGTAAAATGTTTTACATGTTTCGGATGTTCCTTCAGAGATGAAGATAGTTTACTTCCTAGTCCAAACCTCCCGCAGGACGACGGGGGATGGGAGCGTCGATAAATCCGAACGACAGTCCAGCGCGCAAACCGCACGACCAGGCAGCCAATATTGTGTAAGATGTGTCATAATAGCATTCAATTTTTGATGCTTGTCTAAAGTTGCCTATGTTGATATACCGAAATATTTCTATATTTCAGGGTTTAGGAATAAAGGAAAATACACAAGACTTTTAACCTGGCTCGACAGTGTAAAGGGATGTAATTGAAAATATTAAACTTTTTAAGGTTAAATAAAATCTCAATGGTTACGTACGAACGTAGAACGTATACAAACATTTATTAGTGTTGTTTATTTTATTAAAAAAGGTGCATGATTAGATGAATGAGAAGGATAAATGGATGTATATTTATATAGATAGATTTAGATATATAGATTTATGGTAAATAGATAGATAGGACGTGTCTGAGTCCCGTGGGCAATCAGTACCAGCTGCGACCAGTATATTGCTACATTCAGCGATGACATGTAAGTGCGGAGTTATTCCCCTTAGATACTTTTTAAGAAGAATTTTAAAAATATTTGCTTGTTTTTTTTATATGACCCCTGGTGTTCAAGATCTTTAGCGCATTTAGTTCCTTTGTTTGCTTTGACTATGTGTGTATGTGTGCTTTGGGGCTCAACCAGTGCAGACGTCTGCTGGGTTTAAAAGATTAATTTCACAGTTTCCGGAAACATGTCACGTCAGTTTATATAAAAGCATGCAGCTTATGAAAAAATATGCATTGATCTAAACACCAGTTTTATTTTATAGTTAAAGAGGGTTAAAATGGACTAAGGCCACGACCTTCTTGTCGCTAAGGATACAGAATGTAGTTATACGTATAACATTATGTATTCATAAAAATTTATCACATTCTATGTTTTTAATAGTTAAGAATAGTGCTCCATCTAAAGTTACTCGAAAGTACATAAGAATTGTTTTCTTGGGCTATAAATTATATAGTAGTAAGTTTCCTTTTTTCGGAATTTGCGACCTATAGAGCAGATAATGTTTTGATCTGCTGTTTCTTTAGTCAACGGTTAATTAACAATATATCTAGCACAAGACCGAAAACTTTTTTTTCTAAATTACAGTACCTATTTGAGTTTACTGGACTTAGATTAGCTTAAAACAGCAATGCCCAAAATACGGCCCGCCGGCCCGCGACGTGGTTCTATCCGGCCCGTTGAAACGTCAGAACAAAGTGTAGAAAATCCCCCACACATCCTTAATTGAAAAAAAAAAAAGGATGAAAAATGCATCTTTACCTACTGTCACAAATCAATCAATAGTGCTAATGTCGCAATCTAAGATGGTGCCAGATGTTACGATTATACTTGAGCTACATTGCACTATCAATGATCTTGATTGCCAAGGATCTTGAAATTGTCTTTTAATAAGATGATCGTATAGAAGTAGCTAGATCTAATTGATAATACGATCATTCAGAATGTTGCCAGTTGATAAGAGGATCATCTAGAAGTTGCCAATCGTTAAGTCGATCTAAGTATGTTACTATATTCAATGAAGAAACTTCTCTTCGTCTAAACAATTACTTTAATTCAGAACTTGAAAACCTATTCACAAATAATTACAATGGTTAAATGTACTTGATAAAATAACTGATCTACACAATAATATAATTGAGTTCTAATACTAAACTCTAGTACATGTTCTCTCTAACACGTTCCATACAAGACTGACCAAAAATCTAGAACCTTTCCCCGGGTATAGCGTTGTCACAAGTCTAACATCCCCTCGTTGCAATGCCAACTAATAAATGCAGCTCAATGTACAATAATTAATACTTTAAACCAATCATATTTATTTCCAAACATGATCCTGCTGCGTGATAGAAAATTTCCCCGAGGTAGCTAAACGTCTGCCGACAAGCTAATAGACTGTTGCTAAATATAGATACAGTGTACGTGACACCTACTTTAGGGGCCTCACTATTAACCTTTAACACTTGTGCGTTTCTGAAATGGGACTCGTGAATAGAATCTACCAGGAAAAGTGAACGGATCTTTACTGTATTGTGGAACAAATAATAAGCTAACCATAAGCCAACATATTTAATTTGTAAAGCATTATAAAACAAATCTGGCGTCATTCGAATAAAAAGATTGTTACACTACGTTTAGAGATTGGAAGAATAATATGAATATTTACCAAAAAGAGACAAGAAAATGAGTCGTTGGTAAAGCTAGCCACACTGTTGCTTATGTTTTAGTAGAGAAATGAAGCCGTTTTCTGGCGCATGAAAAATTTAAAAAAGATAATAATTTGACTTTAATGAATGTAAGTACTACATCCACGGTTTTCTAATCAAATAGTTTCAGGTCAATTTCATTTCGTTGTTGTACCTTTCCTTTTAGGTGGCCCGCGACACCAGTGTCGGGAATTAGAATGGCCCGCAGGTCGATTTATGTTGGGCATCTCTGGCTTAAAACAATTATGAAATTAACAAACCCAGTCTTTACCAAGATTTTAAACAAAGACTTTAGTTTTGAAGTCAAACGCTTGACTGATGTCTTTTCTTCATATGCCATAAATATATATATAGAAAGAAAAGAGTAGAGGTTCTCTTGAAGACATAAAATACTTTTTTATTCATCAACTTGGAATCACGAAAACATTGAACATATCGTGTTTATAATACAATTAAATGTCACAAGTAGACACGCTGCTGTGTGGGTGGTAAACATATTTTAAAAAGTACTGAGTTGGTCACGCGAAACGTCATAGTAACGCAACTACGAGAGCTCAAGGGACAGATGATAATGAGGAGGATGAGGATGGACCAATGATGGTGACGATGATGATGGTGGTGATTCATTCTAGGAAGAAGTGGTTAAGCTGAGAGTAGAGGATCCTGTCTTGTAATGATCTATCAACTTTCAAGTTTTTTGGGAGAAATCAAGTTTATTTATTCCAAGCCCAAAACCTCCACCAGGATGGCAGATGACAACGCCGGGACGGTTCGATCACGTGATTGCCGTGACGACAGTGCGGAGCGCATCCCATAGCATTATTTTGCGGGTGTTTTAAAAGATGCGGATTGTTATGCTATTGTCATGTAATAATAAACTCAAGGTCAAGATGGCTTTTGAATTGTAGAAAAAAAAAATACAGTATGTATACAGTTCGAGAAATAGTACAAATTTGTCCAATAGTAGGACTGCTAAAAATATCCAATCGATTAAAAAAAATTAGCAGAGATCTTTCCAATAGAAGGTTCTGCCTCAGTGTTGGAGAAGATAGTTTTAGAGAGGGCACATAAGCAAGGCTTGTCAATAAGTTTTAAGTTTTATGTTAAGTGTAAGGGAATATAATAGGCGAGGCTTGTCAATAAGTTATTTTAAGTTTAATCTTAAGTTCAAGGGAAGTTTATAGGCGAAAATGTCATTAAACGATAACCTTCATGTTCAGTGAATTTATTATTGAAATTATATTGCTTGTATATAGTATGTGTTAAATTGTTTTATTTTATATGGAGGAGTTGTGTTTATTCTTCAGTTCCACAAAATGTGTCATTCTACTTTGATTCGGGACATCGGATTTAACTTCTAAAAATTTAAGACCAACATGAAGCCCCGGGTGCCACATTCAGAGGGCGCCACACTCAGAGAGGCGCAAAAAGCATTATTACAGATATTTTAGTTAGTACATTCTAAGGAAGCGTGGTCGAGAGGCTAAGTGAGCTTGGCTTTGCTACCTATGAAGGGGGCTTGAGGATCGACACCCGTCTCGGGCAGTGTTGTGTTTTGTAATGTACTTGTTCAGTCTGTCTTGAGGTCAACTCTAGATGACTTGGATTTCAATTAATTACTCTGCAAACGTTTGAGTTTTATTGTTCGGGTGTATTCAGTGTAGTTGATCAACAATACAGAATAAACAAGACGATCGAATAAACGAGTAAAGAGATGTGGTCAACACTGATGAACAGTTTATCATATATTTATTCTAAGAAAAGGCCACAGTAAAAGTCTCTGTCAACTAAACAAGTCTTTACCCTAGAGGATTCTATCGCTAACTGATTTTCCGGTCTCTAACACAAAATATCCTAAACGCCACTAGTCCCGTTCAATATACGTCTTCTATGGTGCGTCGCTAAAAAACTAATACGTGATCTGGGTGGTAGACTAAAATTCATAAGCTACAGCAAGTAATGTGGTGAATGCCTGGGCATTAGCTATAATCGGAACCATGGTGACGTCACAGTAGTCCCCCCCCCCTCTCTCTCCAAGGTGTAAATGTTCACTAATTGCTAAGTGCTTATATCTTTTAAACTCTGGAGTTTAGGAGTTTAGGTATCATCCCATATTCGGTATCCCCTTGGATAAGGCTTAAAGTCATCCGTGGACAGTCATAAACATTTGAGGCACATCCTGTTGTGTTATTTAATTGCTTTTATATATCAGATAGAACGCAACTTTCATACTTTTAGCATGCTCAGTACGCTATGGTCCAATCTCTTTTGTTGACAAGGGCGTATCTGAGAGATGGTTTTCGTGATGCCTTTAGGCACTCAGCAAACATAATTCTGCTCTAGTCGAAATTCGGGCCCCTTGTTAGGTAGCCAAGTGGTTTGGGCCTCTCAGCCACAAATCCCCCCTTTTTTTTTGGAAAAGGTCAAAGGTTGTACATTGCCCTTGCCATCAGACTTAAACTGGTTGATCTCCACTGCCAAATGAATACAAGATGGCTGGTTATCTTTTGATTCACCAGAAGTTTTTTCGCTTGTACGACTATGTTTTTGTTTTGAATTGACATGTTTATTTTCTTCACAATGCTTGACATTCTTGATTTAATATACGGTGGATAATTTGAACTCGCATGAAACGAAATTCCACTTCATTCGAATTCACTAAGGTTTTGTTTTTTTAGTCATTTAATCAGCTTTTTTGAGCTCAATTCTTCCCGGCTCCAGTTATGTCAAAAAAGCTGTTGAAACGATTCTTGCGCAGTATACCTTCAATTGACCGAAACAAGCACGCGCTTTCATTGCGTTCACCAATCATTTAATTCGCTGCTATCGATCGATTTCTAACATGGCACTGTGCGTTTTAAGACGGTAGTTTATGATGTTTCTAAATTTAGACTTGAAGATGCGCAATTTCTTTTAACTTTAATAATTGTAATTCAAATCAAGCTCATTGCATAATAATATTACACATTATAGACGACCAGAAACAGACATAAAGATAGTGTGCTAGGTCTATAAATTGTGTAAGGCAATGCATAGGTGTTAATAAACTATTCAGCAAGGGTGTGCCTAATGAGCGACAAAGTTTGTCCACCCCTTCCCCTCTCACCTGACCCCTCATGTCACAGAATGCTCCAACAAGACAGCATGAACTGTGTTGCAATAATAATCACTTCGATTAGTCTTTAGGACCGTTGGGGCACCACATAAGATCTGTTGACAGTCTTTCTACATTTCTCTCTTTTGTCTTGAACAGAACCCTCTTTCAATGGCAGGCCCATCCATCCTTTTATGTTGTCTTCTCGCTTTTTCGGTCTGCCTCTTCTTCTTTGTCCTGGTAATGTTCCCTGAAGGAAGGTCTTGGCAAGCCTCGAAGAAATTGCAATAGAGTTTTAGTTTGTGCAGTTTTTTTTTTTTTTTTACAATAGTTAGCAGGTCGTCGTTGGGTCCAATATTTTGCTAGATCTAGATTATCTTCTAGTTCCTAAACAGAATATTTCAGTTAATTTTTTATCTCAGAATCGTGTGAAGGGAAAGTAGTAATCTCTTCATATTACTGCGGTTCGGAAATACAGACGTTACTTCAAAAAAGAAGACGATTACGCCCTACGCGTGTTTCTAGGTCATTCTAGCCATGCATGTTAACCAATGACTAAAATTCTGCCAACAACAAAAAAATACCTGCCCGAGATAGTGCAGATGATTACGATATTTTCGTGAACACTCAGTAAAAAAAAATGTCAAACATAAAATGCGAATCACTTTCTCGTCTGACGAAGTAATTTTGTAGATATCAATCTTATTCTGTTATTATTTCCCCTGTTGAAGCGAAATCAAACTTTGAGAATTCGAATTGAACGGATTCCATTGTAGTTTATGTAGTTTAATTATTTTGTTTGCTTGTATATTCATGTTGTTGTTTTTTTCATTTGAAAGCAATTTAAAACGTATGTCTCTGAATACAAAAGTATCGGATGTTCATTTGGCATCTCAAAGTGTTTTGTTTAAATCACTTGTAAACGGTTTATGTTTTTGAATTGAACAAAAAAAAAAACTCTTTCTGTGTACATGCAATGTCTAACCTGAACAAAGCAAAAAAAAAAAAAAAAATTTGTTTCTGTAAAGCTAAAGTTGTAAATAATTTTATAATGGCATTTGCAAGTTGATGCCATCAATAAAAGTTATAGTATAGAAATTGTTTCGTAACTGTTTCTCTAATGTTTTTGTTCATACACTCAGAGTCTATTTCCATTATCAGGACTGGATTTAGACATGATAAGGCCCAAAGCTTTTTGAAATATGCCTATATGGGCCCTTGAAATCAAAATAAGGTCATTTTTTTTTCCTTTGCTCTTTCTGTTTCTGTGGCCCACGGTTAACGAAGGCGTCATGTGGTCAGGTAGGAGAGGCGACTCCTGAACGCCAGAGTGTAAAGATGTGTTTTGTAGTGAGTTGCATTTTGTTCAGAATACTGTATACCAATCTATATATATATATATATATAATTCTCTTTGTCGCCCAAACCATGCGGGACAACAATAACGCACGCCGACTCTCTAACCCACGAAGAAAGAGTCATTTAAAGATAACTATTTTATTTCTGCAAGTCGGGCTAGAGTGAGGCTCAAAGAAAAAAAAAAGAATGGTGGGGGGGGGGGGGGAGAACAAATATTCTTTCTCTTTACATTCTATATTTGATTACATTTATAAGTGTATATTTTTTATCGACGTCCATATCTGGAGCAGACAATTCCCTGATAGATTTGCCTTTGCCATGACAATTAATAAAGCACAAGGCCAAACGTTCAAAATAATATGCATGTATTCCAAAACCTGTTTTCAGTTAATGACAATTGTATGTTGCTCTCTCCACAGAGATCCTTGTTTTCATTCACTCACGGTCGTTTGTCCACCCCATTTGGACAACTGTGTCTTTCAGGAAGTGTTCACCCGTCACTAACTAGCGGCGTATGCTACCACAGTGGGTCAACTAGTTTATGTTATTCCTAAGTCTACTACATTTATTTACCAATAGTTAATTAACTTATTGGTTAATTTTTCAAATTGATTCTTGTGTTGTCAGGTAAAAGAAATAATAGTGCAGAAGTTTATCTTGATTCGAGATTTGGGTGTCGGGGAAATAATGTGTGTATAAATAAGTGATAAGAAAGGTTGTGGTTCCTCAAGGTTTTTAACGCCGGAAGTGGTAATGGTCTTAAGCCCATCATTACCTATAAAGTGGCATGCGTCTCAAATAGCCTCTGACAACCAGTCCAACTCCTGGCCTTCACGTGTGGTTCAGTTACTGAGCCCGGCAGAACCGTTACCACGGACAGAAGGGGCAAATGCGAGCAACTGGCGCCTAAACCAGTAAGCTTCGGGCAGGAGGAGGCTTGTTAGCCTTGGTTGGCTACCCATCTAGGAGAAGGAAAACTCTGAATCCAAACCTCCGCTGCCCTGCGGCTATACCCAAACAAGGCTTCGGGAGACAACCCTGAGGAAAAATCAGGAGCTGGTGACCCTTAGGCAGACTGTGGCACACCGTGCTACAGCCTGGCAAATCCTGTGGCGCTACTGATCCCAAACTGTATTGGAAATAAACAACTAAACTAAAAAATACCTTTGTACTTGTAGACCCATGTTTTTATACCCTCAAGCTTGGAGACAGTCAGATTGTGGTCGCAGGAGGTACAGAAAACATGAGCCAGGTGCCTTATGCTGTCAGAAACATTTGATTTGGAACAAGGCTTGGGTAAGACCTTAAGGTAAAAGAAGCATCAATATTTATTAAGGAATTTCTTTGAGACCTTCCAACTTAGCATCGTTTGCTTTTGATAAGGCATTTTTTGTTCAGCTTACCCTTGTTGATGTTTAACTAAACTTTCACACAAATCTTGATTAAAGCTTAAAATCTTTCTTTTAAACAAAATAAATTTAATGTTCAATGTTGAAATATGCAGAAACACAGTTTGAAATAAACAAAATTCAGCTTACTTCGAAACTGTTTTCCACTCTACTCTAAGCACACATGGTGGTGCTGTCTCTAATCTCCCTTTTCTCTTTGGTTCCACCCTCCTTTACCCTCTCCTCTCCAACAGTCGAGTGAAAGTTTATCAGCTTTTTGAACCATTTCTTTGTCTTATCAGCTGTCTTGGTGTACAAATGAAATGAATGTTTATCACTGATCAAGGCATTGGTTCTTTCACTTATGGGCTGTTGTCTCATTATATTTAAAGTATACATATAAACATATGTTTACCGAGACCACTTTGATTTCCAGTAGTTTTGGTACATTCTTTTAAACTTTGGATATATCAGATCATCATGAGTAAATTTTAGATACGGTTCATATAGATTTTGTTAATGTGTTTTTCTTTATTACCTTAAAGATCAATGTAAATTAACTGGTTTCTTTTGCTTGCATATTTCTTGTCTAGCTTCAAGACATGCTGTGGGAAGGTCTAACTGACACAATGGTCAAGTTACCCATGGGCATGACTGCAGAGAACTTAGCTGAGAAATACAACATCTCCAGGGAGGAATGTGATAAATATGCCATTCAGTCGCAAGCCAGATGGAAGAAAGGTCAGAGTTTATTGTTGCATTGCCTATGTAACTTTTGTTTGTTTTCTTCTAGGATAGTTGTGGTTTGAATCAATAAATTCAGCTTACATTTGACAGATAAAACTTGAAATATATATTTATATATATATATATCTTTTCCTTTTTCATTTCTGTTTTCAGCTCAAGATAGTGGGGTATTTAAAGATGAAATTGTTCCAATTACAATTAAAGGCAAGAAAGGTAGCTATTCATAACTCAAATCGGCTTATTTTTCATTCTGATTTGAAATACTTGACTTTAAAATTTTCCTTTCTTATTACTTAGAAGAGTCTTAGTTTTCATTTGTTGTTTCTATTTAGCAAATTATACATTACTTTTTTCTACCATTAAAATAATTAATAATCTCTATAAAAAGAAATCTCTAAAAATGTAAATCTCTAAGTGTATATCTGTCTAAATATGTAAATCTTTAATTATGTAAAGTACATATTACTTAAAACTGCTGCTCAGCATGCGGAAACTGCCATCATTTACAGAGAACTCAGCAGACTAAACTGCAAGAATCAGGCAGGCAGTGGATCTCTTACAGAAAGCAATTATACTAGCAAGGGAAGCCAGATATTCATAGCAATCATTATTTGTTTCTCCTGATAATGTTAACAAATAATTAATTTATCATACTTCAAATAAAATTATTTGCTTTGTCACCAGGAGATGAATCCTTTGAAATTGATGAGCACCCACGCCAAGCTACACTAGAAGGCATGGCTAAACTTCCGCCTGTTTTCAAGAAAAACGGTGTAGTTAATGCTGGAAATGCTTCGGTAAGATTTTGTTTATTAATTCACTAAATGAGCTCTTTTCAAAAGAAAGCTTTTCTTAAACCCTGGCTGTTTGAATGACGAATGTACATTTCATTTGCATTTTTGTAGTGTATTGTTATGTGTAATGCACTATTGTAAATGTTTTTCTCCAGTGTAATAAATATATTACTATTGATATTAAAAAGTAATATAGAATAGAATATTTACAATAGAAAGTACAAATAAAGAAGTCAAGTAAAGCTACACATTTTCAGACCTTGAGATCTATGGAGGCAGATGATAGAAAGCATCTAATTATATGGCTGATAGCTAATGAGGGTGTCATATGGCCTGCACAATGACCCACCACCTTTACTTCCTCAAACTATATCAGGTACACATTAGATCTAGTTGGACTCAGAGATGTCCTTAAACTATATCAGGTACACATTAGATCTAGTTGGACTCAGAGATGTCCTAAAACTATATCAGGTACACATTAGATCTAGTTGGACTCAGAGATGTCCTACAAATCATGAAAACCAGTCTTCACAGGGATTCGATTGTGATACTGCTCATTTGGAAAGCCAAACACTTCACCACCCCAGCCACCACACCTTTAAGTACAAATGCAAGAAAAATTTGTTGAAACATTTTTTGTTTGTTTTGTGTACTCAGTACTTAGATTTCAAAAACATACATTTAAATCTTGTATTATTATTATTTTTTTTAATGACTGTGTAGCTTGCTGGGATATCACTTAGTTTGATAACAGTTTAAATAAATGTTTTATGGTTCATTTTCTACACTAATAGTTTTAAATCCGATAGTCCTTTTTGCTCCTTCACAAAATTCGCTGATGACAGATTATTAGTATAAAAAAGATTTACCTGATTTAAATTTTTTAATAGAAGAACTCACCTGTCAACATCATCATTTCAAAAGTGACAATTGGCTCAAAGTTTTGTGTTTTTTTTTCTGTTTCTATATGAAAAATTATATTGGTATTTTTGTATTTGTTAGATGGATTGTACAATTGTCACCTTGTAACTTTTTTTTTTTTTAATTTTCTTCCTAGGGTATTGTGGATGGAGCCAGCACTGTGATCCTGGCCAGTGAGGCTGCTGTTAAAAAATACAGCTTAACACCACTTGCCAGATTGGCTGCATATGGCATCGCAGGTACTGATAAAAAGCGTTAAAAAATAAAACCTCACACAAAGCGCAGTTTGGACATGCCAAGCTACAAACCATAAGTGACTTAAATTCTCGTAGCAGCACATATAAGTAATGGTTTAATGCAAAAGATCATCATTTAACTCCATATATAGTTCCTGAGAGGCTTAAATTCTCTCTTATAAAAGCTCTGAAGAGACATATGTCACAATACATATTGAAAAGTTCTGACTTCCCACATCTTTTGAGAGTTCAAAGTCAATAGAAGAATAGATAATCAAAGCCATTTGTTTTTTTTTAGGTATCGGTATGTTAAAGCTGATTTTGTTTGAGCTTAAGTAGACATTTGGTTTGATTTAAGTCTATCTAAATGAAAAACATGAATCATCTGGATAAAAATTATTTGTTTGTAATGACATCCTTCAGCTTGCAATAATTTTTTATTACAATAAAGCTTATTAATCTGATCATTTTTAAATATACAACACTATGTATAGTTCAGATATTTAGCCTGGAGTTATTCCATTCAACTAGTGAAGAGAAAATATATGAAAATGGATTCTATCGACAATTAAATGTCAGCATTTGAAATCCAGAAAGCTGTATGGTGAGACCTCACAAAACCAATGCAGCCCATTTTTTGTTGCTCTTGGTTTCTGCTACTCCTCAAATATTTCTTTCTGAGTGTGTCAGCTTAAGAATAAACAGTAGCTGAACACTGCTGGCTGCTTGTAAGACATTTTGTTTTCAAGTTGATCATGATGCAGTATGCTAATGAAATTGTTTTTTTTATCAGGTTGCGATCCTGAAATAATGGGCATTGGTCCAGTGCTTTCTAGTAAGCTGCTATAGCTGCCATTGGGAAAGCTGTGAAAGATATGGATGTTGTAGAAGTAAGTTTGTTTTTTGTTTTTGTTATTATTGAATTATTTGCCTTTCTCAACCAGTCACAAACAAAACATATATATAGATTGAAACATCCGTAAGTTTGATGTATACGGGAGAATAACAAATTGAAAAATGCACAAGATATAACAGAAATTATTGTTTTTTTACTGCTGCTGCAAATTAGCATTTTTTTAAATATTTTTTTTTGGATAAACATGGCTTTTATCACATTTTGTATAATTCATTATTTAGAAGAAGCTAACTTGGGGGAGTTTTCTATCAGTTGTTTAAATTAATTCAGTAAATTTTTTATCTTTAGTTTATTGTAGAGACATGTTTCTACATTTTGTCACCTCTCATTCAAAAAGAAAAATTTTTCATTTTAATTCAGGTCAACGAGGCGTTTGCTCCACAATTTTTGGCTGTGGCTAAAGAGTTGGGTCTAGACAACAACAAAACTAATGTCAATGGTGGAGCCATAGCACTGGGCCATCCTCTTGGAGCATTAGGAACAAGAATCACAACAAATCTTGTCTACGAGATCAGGTGACATTCTGAAATTTTTTTTTTTTGAATATTTTTTTTTATTGAAGTGATTTCCAAGTGATTCTCCCAGTTAAGGTAGAAAAGTTGTGTTTTTTTTTTCTTTGTTTTTTTTTTCTGAACAGATCAGGTTAGTGCTAATATCAATTGTTTTTTATACTTCAGTTGTATGTAGTGTTTGAAAGCTAGGCTGCAAAAACTTTCTCAAAGCTCTGAGATATAAAATGAAAATTTAAGAGTCTTCTTTCTTCCTCGTTCTCGTTGTTATGTTGGAGCATTCAGATGACTAGACTAATACATGAGATGAACTGCGCAGTGATTTCCAAATCAGGGAGCTCTCCATATAGTTTTCTTTCTGTTGGGGTGTTTTGGGGCCAGTGTCGTATACAGGCCTCTTGGTATAGAGAGCAGTTTTGGTCGGCATTCTCTGGTGATATTCCACATGGACAGATTTCACTGGTTCCAATTTTGAGCTTCCGGTACAAGTAAGAGTCCAATTCCTGGCTTACAATTCAAAGCAATCTCTAACCACTAAAAGTTGTAGTGCACGTCTTAAAATGAAATTTTAAGGGAATAAATAAAATAGTTTTGTGTTGTTTCAAGCACTAGGACTTTGAATCTTGCTTGGGGCCTAACATTTAATTCAGTATGTTTAGCTGGTCCTCAAGTATTTCCCATCTGTATATCTCAGGGACAAAAAACTGGGCTAGTATGTCTCCCTTTACATAGTAACATACAGTTGTTTTGTTACCTCCCTTTACATAGTAACATACAGTTGTTTTGTTACCTCCCTTTACATAGTAACATACAGTTGTTTTGGAATCTCCCTTTGCATTGAAACATACAGTAATTTTGTTACCACCCTTTGCATTAAAACAGTTTGATCCCTTTGTAATGGAACAGCTTTTACCACCATTAGTTTTTATGTAAGCTCTTTGCATTGAGACACATTGTTACGTCTTCTTATATGATGAGACTTTTAATGATACAATAATAGACTCGTATATGGTAGATTATGATGACTTTAATCTTGAGTTACAATTAATAACGTGTGAACAATAACTTTGATTACATTCCTTCATTTCCGGATTCCATCCGCCCTCGCTTTCAACAAGCATTCCCACCATTCCACATTGACACTAAGATGCGCACGTAACACCCCCCTTGTTCAACAATTTCGATGTATATCGAATTTACAAAAATTCAAATCACTGAATATATTATCAGACTATTCCAAGTTTAAAAAAATTATAAATTCTCTGTAACATATAGAGCCATAAAGTAATAAACACACAAAATCATACACAATGTCATGTTAATACCAATACAATTCTAACGTTAAATAACAATTATATTCATCACAGTAATAACTGTTATTATGATCAATTGACACAACTTCTCTGAACATATATCTATAAGTAATCATATTTCTATCAATGATTTGCTAAATAGAATTGTATCACATTTTATTAATAAAACTCCCCACTTTTATGCCTGTACAAAACACCCTCATTCCAGCCGCAATCAAATAGTAAACAAACCAAGTCTATCTTGCTCCCTGCATATTGTACCCCCAACAACATGACCCGGCATATAGCTATCTCACCACAATCCTAATACCATTGATTTAAACACAATGCCTATTTATTTCTTAGTATCATCGGGCCTATATAATGCTTCTAGTCTTGACGTTTCTTTCTAGGTATTTTAATAGAATAATTATAATCAAACAAAATCAAAACAAAATACAAATACATTGTTCAAAATCTACATATCTACTTTCTACAACTTATACCTTTCCTATCTAGCCTTTACAAAACTTCTATAATGTGGTGGCCTTAACATATATGTACATGCAAGAATGATATCCCATTCGTTACAACTATATTCGCTCAGTGTAGATCAGAACAAGTATCCATCAGTACCACCTTTTCTTATCCTATCTATATAATTCTAACATTATTTACATGCCATCCTTGCCGTTTCCTTCCTTTGCCATGATGTCCACTACAGACTAGACCAGCTGTACTGTTTTCTACCCTGCTAATATCCCTCTCTTTTCTCGTCTATGCCTCTCTTCCATTGTACTTTAATTCCTTAACTCTGCTGAACTGTAGACACTGTCTCCTAGTGTGTCCCCTTCTTCCACAATTAAAGCATAAGATGTATGGATTTGTACGTCTGAATGTGGGTTCATATCGCTTTCCTTGTACTACTGATTGTCTTACTTTACTTTGATTTTGACCCATTCCAATTGCATTGCTTTCTAGCTTATCTGTTAATTCTTTCTTTTCATGATCTGTCACCCATGTCATCTGATAGATGGGATCTTATGTCTTCTTCTACATCCCCATTAAACATAACACACTTCCTAGATTCGCCTGTATATTCATAGTCTTCCACTAATTTCTTATTCACTCCAATGATGGTGCTCCCTGTGTCCCTGATGGTCTTGGCAGTCTTGTTCCCTACGAATGTCTGGAAAACCTCCAATGTTCCTGTATCAGATGACAATGATAGACCTTGATGTAGTCTACCTTTCTCCCAGTCTTTTCTCTCCTGTTAGTTTCAGTTATCATATTGTCTTTCATATGTCTATTGTACCTGTCCTGTGTCTCCCTTGTTCTGTGAGAGTTATTCTGTGTCTCACATGTTCTGTTAAAGGCAACTATTTCTTCTATATCACTGCCTCTAGATAATTTCTTCTTGGGATGTGCCGCTTTATAAGCCCTTAACAGTCTTACTATGTCTTCTATGGATTTCGTTTTCCTCTCCAACAGAAATATTTTTAATTCCTCCTGACGCTCGTAAATCACTTTGTCCAGCATGAGAAATGTCTTTAGACTGTCAAAGGTTTTTTCTTCCTCAGCAGTTTCTATCCAGTTATCGAAATAGCTGCTCATTCTGTTGTTCTTACACATACAGTATTTTGTTTACTGTTGAAACGGTTTATTTGATGTATCTTTCTCTTGTATTGAAAATGCAGTTGTTCTTACACATACAGTATTTTGTTTACTGTTGAAATGGGTTATTTGATGTATCTTTCTCTTGTATTGAAAATGCAGTTGTTCTTACACATACAGTATTTTGTTTACTGTTGAAATGGGTTATTTGATGTATCTTTCTCTTGTATTGAAAATGCAGTTGTTCTTACACATACAGTATTTTGTTTACTGTTGAAATGGGTTATTTGATGTATCTTTCTCTTGTATTAAAAATGTTGTTCTTACACATACAGTATTATGGGTACTGTTGAAACGGTTTATTTTGTGTATCTTTCCCAGTATTATGGGTACTGTTGAAACGGTTTATTTTGTGTATCTTTCCCAGTATTATGGGTACTGTTGAAACATTTTAATTTATGTATTTTTCCCTTGTATTGAAAATGCAGTTGTTCATACACATACAGTATTATGGGTACTTTTGAAACTGTTTATTTTATGTATCTTCCCCTTATATTGAAAATGCATTTGTTCTTAAATATTCAGTATTTTGGGTACTTTTGAAACACAATTGTTTCTATGTTACCTTCCCTTACATTGAAAATGCAGTTCTTACAAATACAGCATTTTTGGTATTTTTGAAACACAGTTGTTTTTATGTTACTTTCCCTTGTACTGAAAATGCAGTTGATCTTACACATACAGTATTTTGGGTACTTTTGAAAGTTGTTTTTATGTTACCTTCCTTTGCATTAAAACACATAGCTTTGGATGTTGGTTATGTTGGGCTGTAGTGGAAGCAGGGTCTGCCTAAGGTGGATTAGGAAGGGGCATTCATTTACGGTTTCATGAGGGTGGGCGCAGTGTCTTCTAAAGGGGAATTGTGTGGAGTTAATTTTGTTCAGATGGTAATTTAATAGAGGTGTGTGTCCTGCTCTTAGTTGGAAAATTGTAGATTGTTCTTTGCGGGGGAGGAAGTTAATACTGTCCAGTTTGTTAGGCGTAGTCATTTCTTTGTACATGGCTCTGCCTGTGTTCCCTGATGCCCATTGGTTGAGCCACTCCTCTTTGTGATTGTTGACTAACATTGACCTTAGGGTGAGGTAGTTGACAGGTTCTATCTGGTTTTGAAATGCTAAACCGGACTATATTTTTTTACCATTGTACATCATGTGCTTTTGTTGACAACTGGGGCATGTGTTAGTAAAGACAATACATGTTTGAATTGAAAGCTGTTTATTATATCACTTCCTAATAAGTGTTTTTAAGTAATGTTGCAACATAACAAATCAATGATAACTTTCAACATACATTTGCATCATTCCACGTTCACACTGTGCTGCAGCTGCGCACTTAACTCTTTTGGCATTACAACCCAAAATTGATTTAGTACTTGAGTTTTAAAATGCTAAACTGGATTAAAATTTTTGCTTTCCCCCCCCCCCACCGTTCTTCATTATGTGCTTTGTTGACAACTGGGGCGTGTGTTATTAATGAAAATACATGGTTGAATTGAAAGCTGTTCATTATATCACTTCTTTATAAGTATTTTAAGATAATGTTGCAATACATCATCAAAACAAAAACAATGATTACTAACTTTTATTTTAAAAGAGCTAAACATGGCTGAAACGTTTGGACCTTGTCTTGTATGACAATGCTAGTAATTATTTATGACAAGATCCAGCATTGGGTCATTGTGTTCTTTTGATCATACACTAATATGATGCAGTTTTATACAAGCCTTTTCCTCTTAACGTACTATCACTTTATCAACTTTATCATGTTTGTAATATAACACATTTACAGCATCTGGTTTGGGTATTCTAAGTAGTAACTTAACCATCTTTTAGTTTCCCTGTGAGAAAATAGTTTGCTCTTCTGTATTGTTTAATACAATAGAGATATATTAATATTGTGATGTCTTCATTCTGTGGATAAAAAAAATGCAGCTTTATGTATAAACACTTGTAAATTATAGCCTTACAATTCAATTGGTTATGTGTTATTTAATCACTGAAAGGGATCATATATTAATACATTTGTTCAATATCAAAATATCAAATACCGGTATATAGCATGTTTACATTTGCATTTTTTTTTTTCAAATGTACAAATGTTCTACCTATAAGGTTAGTGTCGGGGGCTGGTATGGCGAGAAAGAATATTTTACTTGTTTATTGATATTTTGGTATGAAAGAGTTATATCCCTTTATCCCCAGGTATGAATGTGAACACATACACGTGATGTTTTTGAATGAGTTAGTTTTTGCCTTATTTAAACTCAGTGATTCTGACAGTAACTTTTAGTAGAGAGAGGACTCTATAACATCCGAGACTTGGTGGTTCTGTTCCTACATGGATATATTCAGTAATAACTTATTTGTGTGGCCAGCGGCATATAGCTGGTTATTATTATTCATGATTCTATTCTTTATGTTCATTAAATCACGTCTGCTTAAATCTGACTTTTTGATTTGGTGTGACTTATTGTAGATACAAGTTAATCACAGTTCAAGCTCCACTCCATGCAAATAAATAACCCATGCATCCACCAGTAGTATCAGATTATTGCAAGCGAAAGGATGTTACATTATGGTAGCTACAACTAAAGAGATCCAATTATAGTCTTCCTAAGTACCCTTTGAGCAAAGAAAAAAGAACCTGATAGTTATTAAAGATGCATTTAACTCCTGTAAGAGTCTCAACAAATTCTTGTTTTATTGCATTTGTTTAGCATAGTGCCACTTTGTTATATTTATTTCAGTGTGGTTATTATTTATTATTGTTAAAAATTGTATATTTGAACTTTTATTTACCTTTTTTTTTATTTTTTGCAGATATAATGAATATATAATTTAACATATATAATAAAATGTATAATAAACTTTAGATTCACAGGATTATAATTATGACAAATCTTTTTATAATTATTTTTCAGCTTTCTAGCTACAAAAAAATATTTTTGAAATTTCTGTTATACCAGATAACAAAAATAATGTACTTTTGTCTTTGTTTCAGAATTTTCTGCAGTAAGAAATTATTATTGTGCATGTTTGTTTTTTTGCCCTACTAATTCCGATGACAGTGACCGCGAGAAATAGTAAAAGAATTTAGATTTCAGCTTATCCGAAAGGCGGAGGTTAGAATTGAATGTTAGTTTTGGTTGTGAGCTTTGAGTGAAATTAGAAGCAAATGTGACTCGCCGAATGTGATTTCTACCTTTGCAATCAATAAAAAGCTTGTGCGATGAACTGTCACTATACATCGACGCGGACGGCTTTGTTTTTACTAACTTCTAACGGGGGTTGTAGGGTACTGAGAAAGGGGAATGACAGCCATATTCTTTCTACTTAAGAATAGTCATTGACCTAAATTTCTCAACTCCCTAGCTCATGTATGGCTCCTCGCAGGCCACATCCTGGGCAACAGTCTTGGCTGACTGGCTAAATACATGAGTGATTAATGCAGGAGCTTAATAAATTTTACAGGGCAGGCCACCTTGTTTTTGTAAGAATAAAAACAGAATGAACAAGAGATTACATAGCATGTATGTAAAAGTCAACATTTTTATATTTTTCACTTTAAACTTTGTAGTTGTAAGTATAAATAGTCTAGTAATTATTTTATTTGAATTTTTTAAAATATTTTTTTTTTTTGTTTGCTTTTAATTATGACATTGCAAATTTTGTATTGTTCATCTTTGATAATGTTTTTAGGATTTTAATTTTAAACGTGGAAAGAAAAACAAGAGAATCACAGGCAGTGCACCATTCCTTCATAAGGAAAGATCTTTTTTCCACTTACATTTTTGTAAAATATTCAAAAATAAATGCATTTTTCTTGTTAGTATTATAGGCATATTAGTTAGTATTATAGGCAAAGCTTGAGCGCTGTGTCATAGTCATGCAACTTTTGATGCAAGCTGTCACTATGAGACATTGTTTGTTAACAGCACTAGTTCATATAATATTCATGTTATTCCTATTTGTGCTCCATTTTGTATGTATTCTACTCAGAAGATGTTTTTTCCAGAATGAACCTATTAGAAATTATAAAATGAATAAAGAAATGTTTTTAAACTAAATAATAGACTAAAGAAGCTTTGTAAACAGAAGGAAAACCTATATAGAAAATTTAAAGAAACCAAGGCAGAAAGAGTTTACAAAAAGTATATAAAAATTAAACACCTAACCCAAAAAGTAAGCAGACAGCTGCAGAGTGAATACATAAACAATGTAATATCTAAAGATAACAACAAAAACCTTTGGTCATACATTAAGTCTAAGAAAATGGAAACAACAGGCATAGCGCCATTAAAAGATGAACATAACATAATACATAATGATAATGAAACTAAAGCAAACATCCTAAACAAATACTTTGCATCAGCATTCTCAGCCCCAGGAGACAAAGACATATTTCTTAATTTGAACCAAGTAGACAACATAGAAGATTTAGTAGTACAAGAAAATGGAATTCAAAAACTATTAGCCAACATCAAACCAAATAAAGCGTCTGGACCTGATGCTATTCCAGCTAGATTACTCAAAGAACTAAGCAATGAGCTAGCCCCAGTGTTCAAAATACTCTTTCAGGCTTCACTTAACCAGGGCAGAGTACCAAAGGACTGGAAAGAAGCTAATGTCTACCCCCAATTTAAAAAAGGAGAAAAATCTGACCCAGGAAACTACAGACCAGTATCACTTACCAGCATCACATGTAAAATCCTAGAACACATAATATGTAGCAACATCATAAACCACTTAGACAAACAAAATGTCCTCACACCATACCAATATGGCTTTAGGAAATATAGATCATGTGAAACACAACTAATAGGACTAATTGATGATTTTTCTAAAGGTTTAGATAATAGTGAACAAATAGATGCTATCTTACTAGATTTTTCCAAGGCTTTTGACAAAGTTCACCACCATAGTTTGCTTAAAAAATTAAAATATTTCGGCATTAACGGTCCACTGCATCAGTGGATTAAAGATTTTCTGATAGGGAGAGAACAAACTGTAATAATAAATGGCTCTAAATCAACACCTATAACAGTAAACTCAGGTGTACCTCAAGGAACAGTCTTGGGTCCACTACTATTTTTAATTTACATAAATGATTTACCAAATTGCATTAGTTCAGGAACAAAAGTCAGATTATTTGCAGACGATTGCATAATATATAGAACAATAAAAACAACACAAGACACAGATATTTTACAAAGAGAATTTGATGAATTACAGAAATGGGAATTAAATTGGAGCACGTCTTTCCACCCAGAAAAATGTCAGTTGTTAAGAGTAACAAAAAAACTAAAACAAATTAATTCCACTTATCTTATTCATGGCAAACCAGTAACACAGACTAAAAACTCAAAATACCTAGGTGTTATAATAAATGAAAAACTGTCATGGAATCCACATATTGATGAAACTATTAAAAAATCCAACAAAGCATTAGGGTTTATTAAAAGAAATTTTTATAAATCAAATAAGAACAAAACTAAAATGTTATTTAACCTTGGTTAGGCCAAAAATAGAATATGCATCCACCGTGTGGGACCCCTCAACTCAAGAAAACATTAAGAAACTGGAACAAACACAAAATAGAGCAGTGAGATTCATAACAAACGAATATTCACATTTGACTAGGGTAACACTATTAGTAAAATCACTAAATTTAGAAAGCCTTCAGGACAGAAGACTCAAAAGTAAAGTAGCAATTATACATAAAACACTGAACCATAATCTTCAAATACAAAAACAAAATTTAATAAAATACTCTGAAAGACACAAAAATAAAGGCACATTCCTCGTCCCATATGCTAGGACAAATTTGTAAAAATACTCCTTCTTCCCTAGTGCTATTAGAGCATGGAATGGGTTGCCTGAGCTAGCCAGAAAAAACAGTGACTTGGCAGAATTTAAGTCATTGGTTAATATGCATGACTAAATGCATGACGCGTAGGACGTAATCATCTTCTTTTTTGAAGTAACGTCTGTATTATATAAGATAAGAAGATAAGATAACTAATTTTTTACCCACAGATTTTTTTTTTTTACTGGCAATGATGAATTTTGATTGGATAGCTCTTTACTTCATGTAGATGACGAAACAGCAACCCATGAGAGTGCCTCATCCTTTGCGTCTTAGAGTCCAGCGCCGGCCCTGATTGGACCCAACCATTGGATCACGGAGCTGAGATTATCATAAGGAGGAGTGGGCGAACGAGAGCCACCTCTTTATGGCACAAAGACTGACAAGTGGTGACAATCCCTCAAGTCTCTATTTGCCACATCTTTATAGTCTTCAATATTCATGTATATTATGTTATACGTATATTGTATGCTAGTATATGCTATACCTATATTTATTATTTTGTTTACATGCCAATGTTGTCTGTTGACAATGTTATCTATGTATCGGAGTATCGGATCAGTGTATGTGAATAGGCTATTGTCTATAATGTATCTCTGTTCGTGTTGAAAGAACAATGTTTCTGCCATGTGTTTATTTTGGAATGTTTGTAAGGAATGAGTTATAGCCCTTAGTCATTGTGAGTTCTGTGTTCGGCCCAACAATGACATATGTTGCCTTGATTCTTCATTACTTAACAAATTTTATAAATCTGTACAAGAGTTATCAATTTTTAAAAATGTATGTACTGTATTATATTGGTGACAGAAATGGGAATTAAATTGAAGCATGTCTTTCCACCCAGAAAAATGTCAGTTGTTAAGAGTAACAAAAAAACTAAAACAAATCAATTCCAGTTATCTTATTCATGACAAACCAGTAACACAGACTAAAAACTCAAAATACCTAGGTGTTATAATAAATGAAAAACTGTCATGGAATCCACATATTGATGAAAATAACTAAATTTGTATGGTGTCATTCAATAGACTTTCAAACAGTATGAAGATACTGACATAACTACATTTGTATGCTGACATTTAATAGACTTTCAAACAGTAGGAAGATACACTGACATAACTACATTTGTATGCTGTCATTCAATAGACTTTCAAACAGTATGAAAATACACTGACATAACTACATTTGTATGCTGTCATTCAATAGACTTTCAAACCGTATGACTATACTGACATAACTACATTTGTATGCTGTCATTCAATAGACTTTCAAACGGTATGACTATACTGACATAACTACATTTGTATTCTAGCATTCAATAACGGTATTAAACTTGCACACAAAGACTGCAAATAGTCATTTAAACTTTCGCATCCTGGCTTACCAAAGCTCTAAAACAGCTCCAGCTTCCAAAAGTTACATGAGTGTTAATTTTAATATTACTATGGTATCTATGAAATCGACAGTGAAAAGACAAAATGTGTATTTCCTAGTTGTTTTAGTAATTTTCATAATAGTTCGAGTCGAAGACTTTTGAAACTCTTTTAATATATTTAAAGCTGTTATTTATCGGCCTGTCTGAACTAGTGCTCAGTCTGGGAGGGACCAAAGCAGATGTAATTCGTGACATCTTTATTACTATTTGTTCGTATCCCAAGAGGTTGGGTTGGAACCGTAGTGGAAATCCCCTTATTCCTGCTCTGTACCAAATAATCCGACCCGGTGTCTGCCGTTGCTTCAGAAACGGTGTGTGGATAGTGACAAGAGTATTGGGCTCACTTAAGCACATCAACAGAAATTCTGTTTTGATTCCCTAATTGCCAGGGCGCCACGTTGAGTCTGAGAACTATCGCCTAGTCTTGATTTAAAGAAACGGGCGCTTCTGGAATCCAGAGGGAGAGAATAATTAAGGACATCCTAGGCCGGGAATAAAAAGCGTGAAATAAAAGTGCAGAAGGTGTTTGGGCAACAAAGGGGGTGGGTGGTGTGATAGCCAGGACTGTAACAGAGAAAGATCCTTATCAATAAAAATGTTCATCTTAAGGGAAGACATTGTTTTATAAATAAAATAGAAATAAAACGCATTTTTTTTCAAAGCTTATATCAACTGTCTGGTAAACACTTTGTTCACGTTATTTCTCCCACACAAAATCTCGGATTCAGCAGAAATATTGCACAATTATCTATTTTAACTTACAACACCAGTATCAATTTAAGAAGCTAACCAATTAGTTAATTCACTATTGGTAATTAATTATTTTGTTTGGTATATTGGACAAGGGAAAGAAATCGTACTTGACAGATGTGGTGGTATAAGTTGAATTAGTCCACTTGAACTTTTTAAAAACTGCATTTAAAAAAACGATCATGTAAACATTCACAGAGATACCACTTCTGCCTCTTTCCTTCTACAACTGGTCGAAACAAGTGATTGGATCGTAGCGCAATGACAAAACTAAAAGCCCAAAAAAAACAATCGGTAAAAAATATTTCTAATGGCACAGATTTATCATGTGTATGTCAATCATACATAAAAATACATGACTTGTCCAAACTAATTGATTCATATTAAATCACTAAAATTTCTATTTCTACAATTCTTTTTGTGTGTGAAATTGCGTATCGGAAAAGTTCCGGGCACTTGAAATAAGCTAGTCCTAAAAAAAAAAGAAAAAAAAAAAAACACCCTACAGATCTTGATTAAAAGACTCGTCAAATAAAGTACTGTAGTTTTACAAACTTGTTTCAGGTCTTAAGTTGTTTGTTTTTTTACCCTCTTTCGAGTTTGATCCCCATTCCCAGTATTTTTGTGAAGAATTTTTTTCTCTATTAGGGATAGCTTTTTTATATTTCACTTTATTATTATTATTTTTTGTGTGTGTGTACTGCTGAACCCGAGTGATACTTTGAGACTAGTGTACTTTTAATTAAGCTTTTTAATTAGAGAGCTGTATTTTAAAGTGGAGCTCTGTTTAATGAAGCTGCTTTCTGGTTTCACTATTTGAAAATCTACGTAAAAATTATAGTGAAAATACAAAAGTCTTTTTCAATAGCGCTGAAGTGAAATCTTTCGAATTCCTCAAGAAGTCTCCTCAAGTGAAATGACATCAGATACATCCAGATATAGTCAATAAAATTATTTTGTTCCTTGATATTTTAACATTAATTGTTTGTTCATCTGAACGAGAAAATAAACTCATATTGAAATCTTAAATGTATTATTTAAGAAAAAAAAATAGTGTTCTTGATAGAACCTCTCACCGGGTCGGAGTTGGCCCGCGAGTCATTGTTTGATCATCACTGGTGTAGACATTTTGTTAACGGGAATTTCCGTTCTTTCACAGTTTGGCACTTGTGCCGTCTGTTCTTGTTTTCAAAACAATATAAAAAAAATAAATTCAGACAAATTTATTGTAAAAAAAACCACCAATACACAACAAAACTTCAATGAAGGATCGTCAAGTGAATTTCCCTTCGCTCTTGAAATATTCAAAAAATGACAAGTCTAAGGAAACTTCCAACAAGAGGAAGTAATCCAAGAATTTTCATTACTTAATCTGTAATCTATATTATAAGACATAAAACACTAAACCATTTCCATAACTTTAAACTTACGAATAGAAAAATAAAACCTAATGAGATACTCGGAAGGACACAAGGATAGAGGCACATTTCTTATTCCATATTCTAGAACAAATTCGTACAAGTGCTCCTTCTTCCCTAGTGCCTTTAGAGAATGAAATGGGTCGCCTGTATCAGCCTGGAAAACCAACGACTTAGCAGAGTTTAAGTCATTGATTAGATTGGCATATCATGATACATGGGCGTAGCCAGGATTTATTTTCGGGGGGGGGGGGGGGTTGACTGACACCCTAGTCAACCGTAGGTGAAATAGATGACCTTTACATCATCTGCCCATAGACCACAAGGGGAAAAATAAAGGCTGTTGGTCGTTGTCTTGGCCACATGACACACCAGTCAACCGTAGGTCACTGAAATAGATGACCTTTACATCATCTGCCCTATAGACCACAAGGTCTGAAAGGGGAACTTTACTTTTTTACTACTACATTTGGGCATTGACAAGGTTTTGTTGACATAGGATGCTGCATACAAAATAGCGGATTTACAATTTAGCCTACTAGGATCTTTAAAGAATATTTCATTGGTCCCAGGCCCACCTATAGACAACACTCGCCATGGCTTAGTGCCCCTGACAATGTTTACTATTGACATTTAATATCTAGACTTATATGTGAGCAGGTCAGGCAGGCGCGAGTGGAGAGATACCTATTCTCTTCTGCTCAACATTAAAATTTACCAACAGTAGGCAGATGTTAGCGCTACTGGGTGAGCTCAATCTGTGCACCTCAGTATGGTGACCAAGGGGCTAGAGTCGCCTAAGTAACCAGACAACTAGCTATAACTAATTTAAACGTCCCAGGTACAGGAATAAAATAAGTACACGACAGACCACAAAGATCCTCGGCTGTCACACAGACATACTATACTGACCACTGGTCAACTGTACACTGAACTGTTTTTAAAACAGCGTGGCGAACTTTTTATACACCCCACCCTAACTTACACAAAAAGCGGAAGTACAAATAATACATTTGGCACTAGCCTATAAAAAAATAGAATACACAAAAATATATATAAAACTAGCTCAGGGAGCGCAAGCTCACATTCATCCCGCCTTAAATTTTTGCGTCCCCGCAAAACAAGATAATAACAAATTACTTAAAATGCATTACATATGAGCTGCTGACATATTCTACCATCAAAGAAAATACACACTAAAATCTATTTGACACAAAAATATTACAGCTCCATGACATGACTTAAATTACATTGCTTTCAAAGGACAAAAGAAAAAAAAAAGAATATACTACATCAGCTAAAACACAAAAAAAGTACTATTGATTCTGTACATTCTCAAATAGGTATAGCAACTACTAAGCTTTAAAAAAGCCTTTCAAAAACATGTAGATAACATGTACTCATAGAGTGACTACAAACTAATACATCTTGATAAATAGAAATGCAATCAACATATTAAAATAAAAAATTACAAATGCAAGAATCATGCTAGTAAGGGGAGGAAACGAACTTCATTTCCTCCTCTCGTACATATCTGTAAGTATTCCCATCTTCTGCTTCTACGATGTACCACCCAGAAGCATACTTGGGTACTGCAGTAATTACAAAACACGAGGGTTCATACTGCATGAACATTCTGCCTTGGCCTCTGACTCTCTGTTCGACAAGAACTCTGCATCCAATGTTCAGAAGGTTGTTCCTTTTCCTACGGCCTTCTGAATCATCCTGAGAATTAAGGGAGGATTCAGGCTGACGCAAATCTAAGAAGGTGTGTGTTTCCCTATCACCCTCCGTATGGTTTTGGGTAGCATCAGCTGAGGCTACTTCTGCATGCATTGACAACATTTCTGCCACTGCGGGTTGGCTTGTGTGGACCACTGCAGTGTTGGATCCTCTAGGATTCAGTGGCACATCAACTGACAATTCTGCTGACTTGGGGGCAGGTATAAGTTGTACTGTCTGTGGTTGTTCCACTGAGGCAACCTGAACGTGACTCACTGCTGCAGTGACATTAGGGCAAGCCCGGGTGAAGTGGTTCCGGCTTCCACAGTTAGAGCAGTTGCGTCTGTGGTGTTGGCGATTATCTCGGTTCCCACGTTTCCCTTGTTGGCCTTGGAACATGTTCTTCAGCCTGCAATTTCTTGCAAGATGGCCATGTTTTCCACATGTGTAGCATTTCCTGTTCTTCATCAAAGGCCTCCTCTGGCTAAGGGTGCGCTTTGGTTGTGAGGCAATCTGTCTCACGCTACCGCTAATTTGATCAGGTTGATGGTGGTTGCAGTGGGGACAGTTAGAGTTCTGTGGCCCCGAAAGTTGTAGGCGCACAATCTGGGCTGCAAGCTCCTCCACTTGCTTGGAGAGAGTAGCTAGCTGACCTTCAATCTCTATCTCACTGCATGTGAGATTGACTTGCGGTGCGACATCCTCATCCTGTGCCCACCTAATGGCCATGTCTCTTAATGCGAGGAATTCGGTTTCTGGCCTATCAAGTAGTCTCTCTCGCAGGTCTCTTCTTAGGGTCCTGTCACTGAGGTTTTCTACGAACTGGTCCCTCAGGATAGACTCGGTGAAAGGAGTTTCCGATAGAGCTCTCTGCCTGTCAGTGAGTGCTTCGAATGCATGAAGGAGACGGTGTGAGTAGGTGCGGACAGACTCATTCGGGTGCTGGCTTATTCTGAACAGCTGCCCAATGAGGAAGTTGATGCTCCGCCTTTCTTCATAAGTGGAGCGTAGAACTTGTATCAGGGCATCTGGACATGCCCTTGTTGTCTGAGGGTGACACCTAAGTTCGGCCTTCACTGCCTCACCTAGATGTGCAAAGAGGAAGTCACATTTTTCCTCTCGATGTACCATGTGTTGAGACTTCCAGGCTCTATCAACACTTTGAAGGAACTCTTCAACTTCCCTGGCAGGACCATCGCCATGGAAGCGCCGGATACTCATCTCTGTCCTTGGTACCACAATCACTGTCTGAGACGGCTGCATTATTGCTGCTGCTGCTGCCTCGCTGTTCATCTACGTAACTACTCAACAAAAAAAACCTACTAACCTCAATACCAAACGCTCAAGGAAAACTAAACTTCCACTATCACTACTTCCTATCACTGCCTAAACTTAACTAGTACAAAAACCTAATCTATACCAATAAAAAATATAAGTCTGGTCACTCAAGCACAGATCCCACTTTCTGACACCAAAAATGTGAGCAGGTCAGGCAGGCGCGAGTGGAGAGATACCTATTCTCTTCTGCTCAACATTAAAATTTACCAACAGTAGGCAGATGTTAGCGCTACTGGGTGAGCTCAATCTGTGCACCTCAGTATGGTGACCAAGGGGCTAGAGTCGCCTAAGTAACCAGACAACTAGCTATAACTAATTTAAACGTCCCAGGTACAGGAATAAAATAAGTACACGACAGACCACAAAGATCCTCGGCTGTCACACAGACATACTATACTGACCACTGGTCAACTGTACACTGAACTGTTTTTAAAACAGCGTGGCGAACTTTTTATACACCCCACCCTAACTTACACAAAAAGCGGAAGTACAAATAATACATTTGGCACTAGCCTATAAAAAAATAGAATACACAAAAATATATATAAAACTAGCTCAGGGAGCGCAAGCTCACATATAGAAGGGTTCCAAAGGCACTAATTAATATTCAAGAATAATATAAAACATAATTCAACTTCTACCGCTACAACGTTCGATAACAAACAAAATAATTAAGTAGCTATAATTAATGAACTAATTGGTTGATGTTTTTATTGATTCTTGTTTTGTTAAGTACAAGAAATAATGGTGCAAAGATATCAACTTGTTCCGAGAATGGGAAGTGGGACAAATAAGTTGTAAAGTAGTTGTACCAGAGTTGATATCAACTTGGAAATATGTAAAAAAAAAAAAAAAAAATTTCTAAGGGGAAGAACTCCATACTTACAATTATGTTTCTCGAAAACGTAAAAACTATTTCCTTTTGTCGATATCATGCAGCATAATCATTAACAATAATTATTTAATTGCTCTATTTTTTTTTTAAATTGATTCATGTTTTAATAGGTGCAATAAATAATTGTGCAATGTTTCATTTTGATACGAGATTGGGTTTAGGAAAAATAACGTGTTCAAAATTCGACGCAGCATACAAAGTGAGTTGATGCAAGCTTTTTTTTAAAAAAAAAAACAAACAACAACAGATTGTATATTTTGTTTAAATAACACCAAGCCTAGCTATTCATCCCTAAAACTCTGATTCTGCCATCAGATTTGCCATCTACCCAGCCCCGGTTGTAAATCGGTATGAGATCCTCGTGCAACGCTCGGCGTACACATACAACGAGGTCGAAGAGTGGTACCCAAAACTTCCTTATTTTCACGAGGATGCGCAGAAGCCTTTCAAATGTTCAAGGTGAGTAACTTTAATTAATTCCATCATGCCTGATCGCCCCTATTATCTCGGTTCTGTAGATGTAAATATGATTACCTATGATTACTGTGGTACTGGGTGGTTAGGACGTGTTTGCATTTTTCTGAAGAAAGTTTTAAATCTGATATCTGAATTCAACTGTATTGCCAGAGAATCTATGAAAAAAAACGAAAAAAAACAACAGAATTTCTATTAATGAAAAAAAAAATAGTTTCATTTCTTTAAGTGGATATCATCAAGAGATTTAACACAAACTTCAAACAACAGGCAATAGAAAAAAGAAAACTTCTTAAAAGCAATGCTATCTAAGGCGAGGAACCACGAATTACTGCCTTTGATCTAAAATATTCTAAAAAATACGGGGTTTAACTCTCTTTCTGCCAGTTTCTGCTATATAAAACAAAATATATTAATTAGTACTAAATGATTAACTAATTGATTACTTTTTTTATTGATTCGTTTATTGCTATTAAATATTAATAATTATGCAAAATTTCAGCTTAATCCTAGAACGGGAAGTGAAACATGAAACGTGTCAAAACGTAATAAGGGGACTAAATCCATATATATATATAACTTCATAATTGTGTTAGTTCAAAATGGGTATTATACTAATGGCTTACACACTTAGTTAATTGTTTTTAAAAATTGTTACGGTCCATCAAAGTATTACTTTTTAGCCGTGGCGTAGCTTGGGTTGCGGGAGGGCGGGTCCAAATTTGAAAATCCCCCCCCCCCCAGTCGCACACTTAAGAGAGGCCTCCAAATGAGTCTCCGAAATTTGTTTTTAAAATTAACTATTACGCCTCTATCTCATTTCATGATGTCGATGTCAAAATGCAGGGGCCCTTAAAGAGGTCAAGCCCCCCCCCCCCCCGGGCCCCGAAATCCCTAGCTACGCCACTGCTTTTTAGTTGTTTTTGTTTTGTCCCACGATCCTAACAAGTGCGCCAATCACTGTAATACAATGTGTGTCTATTGTCTTAGTTTGCTGCCAATCGTTTCAACTATCGCCAACTACAAGTGGAAAAAAGTGCTCTACGGTGACTTGATATCAGGCCTGTCTGTCGCATTTCTTCAGATGCCACAGGTTTGGTAACTATACAAGCTAATGTGTCATTTAGTAACGACTCCATTTCCTTGGGAACATTTAGTAACGACTCCATTTCTTTGGGGATATTTTCAAACGTGATTCATTTCTTTTTTAGCTCCCAAAGAAATGGGGGGAAAACCGCCATGGCTTAGATATTTATTAAGCGCGATTCATTTTTTGTTGTTGTTGCTGCGAACGAAAGGGGGGAGGGGGGAAACCGATATTGGTTTTGTGTAGTCTGTCTGTCATGCCCATGCATATCGAAAGTGCTATTTCACCATATTTGGATTTAAAATAACGTTTTTACAAAGCATTCTATCAAACTCAATAACTCACTCTGTCTGTCTGTCTGTCTCACTGCTAAAAAGTATGAACATGTTTTTCTCCCATTTCCATTCTCAAATCAAGTTGAAACTCTGCACACTTATTCATTGTACCTGACAAAACATAAATTAATATAAAAAAAATTAACCAATTAGTTTATTAAATATTGATGAATCATCGTGTTGTTTGATATCGAAATAATGACAATAAATGCTAATTAATGAGAAATCGGGATGTATATGTGGATTTGATCCCCTCACTGTGTTTCTTCGTGGCTTTCCATTCTCGGGTCAAGTTGAAATTGTGCATACATTTTTATAGTCGATAACAATACAGAAATCACTAAAAAAAAATAACCTGTATTTAATCGATAACTACAAATTAATAGATTTAAGTTTTATATGGTAGAAAGGGAGCTAAACCCAGCAATTTTTAGATAAATGCCAGAAATTAGTGGTTCTTTCCCTTAGATAAGCTTTGATTTTTTTTTAAAATAAGTATCCTTTTTCTATTGCTTGTTAGTTTTTGAAAACTAAAACACATGAAAAACCGGACTGATAGCAACTGAAAAAGACCTATGCCTGGAAATGGACACGACTTTTGTGTTGCGAATTGATGACGTAGAGGCAGACCTACAACCGCTAAAAGTCCGGGCCATGGAGACGTAAAGCCCAGGATAGATCAGAATGGAGAGATGTGCTAAAGCAGGCCAGGGCCCTCCATGGGCTGTAGCGCCACTGGGGTGGATAATCTTATTCTTCTTCTAGCCAGCTTTTTGCTGCTGAGCTGTCAGCGCTATTGCAGACTGTGCCAAGGAATAAATAGTGTGTTGTTTTCTTCAGTTGTTCAGCACTGCCGTACAGAGTGTTGGTTATGTTGCGCTGGAGTGGTAGTAGGGTCTGCCTAAGGTGGATTGAATTGTTATTCAAAGTAGCCCATCCGCAGAGAGCTCGACGGCCCCATGAGTGTTGACGCATATGCCCTTATAGCCAGCCCGCCCATGTAGCTGCAACAGTGTTTCCCACACTGTGTTCAAAGGGTCTGAATTAATTAATTCCTAAGTTTGTATAAAATATGCTCACTTCTTTTAACTAGAGACTTTTTTTTAATTTGAGCTAATGAGTAAAAGCTTAGAACAGTAGGCCTATATAGGCCTACGAAGTGTAGAGTTTCTGTGGTGTGTAGAACATATGAACAATATAACCTCTACTTATTCCAAGAAGTTAAAGAGCCCCTTTAATGGACCAGTATTTGCAGTAAATCATTCCATAGACCTAAACTTACTGATAAACTAAGGCTCGTCAGCCGTCAATATTAACTATGCACAAAAACACAAATCTCGAATTTTGGGAAATGATATTTGAAATGGTAGACCTTACACACTTATATGCAGCACTGTACATGTTATGATTTATAAACTTATTGACAATAAGGACTAAACCAATCTTACTTTTGGCTATTACTTCAGGGTCTAGCTTACGGCCTTCTCGCCTCCATGAGCCCTGTCTCCGGGTTCTACACTTCCTTCTTTCCGGTCCTGATCTACATCTTCTTCGGGACCTGCCCACAAATCTCCATGGGAACCAACTCAGTGACGGCCCTGATCACAGCCGCGATGGTAGAGCGAGAGGTCGACGTCTACTTGAACCAAGATGGTAAATATGGAGCTAGCTAGATACATAGATAGATAGATAGATTACATTAGATTAGATTAGACTTGACTAAACTAGATAAGATAAGATTAGATTAGATTAGACTAGACAAGACTAGATTAGATTACATTAGAATCGATAGATAGATAGATAGATAGATAGATAGATAGATAGATAGATAGATAGATAGATAGATAGATAGATAGATAGATAGATAGATAGATAGATAGATAGTCATGGCAGCCATTCTGGAAGATTCACATCCGATCCTTCAAACTCGCATGAGACGCTTAGATATGGCTGTGCTCTCAGACGAATGGCGCTTAGAGTAGGATAACCAGACATCCGGAAATAAGAGGACATGTCCTCCTTTATGAAAAAAACGCCCGGCTTTTCATTCTGACATTTGCTGCAATAGAATATTGTTCAGTAATCATTCATTATTCATAGTTTTAAACATACAAAGTTACTGAAAATGTAGAAGAAATTGTTGACGTAGTTGGCAGCCTCCTTCGTGAACGTGTGTTGGTTGATTCAAAACCTGCTTCTTATAACTTCTTAAACATGCGGATTTTTTTCAAATACTACATTACTGCCAACTCTGAGAAATCTTCCCTGTTCAATGGTTTGTACACAAAGGAGAGGTCTAGATGTTCCTTTGACGATTTGAAACAAAGTATAAAAAAAAAAAGTAAAGCTCCCCTTTCAGACCTTGGGATTTATAAGTCAGATGATGTAAATGTGAGCTGGCGCTCCTAGATCTAATTTTTAACCTAATTTTATTTAATTTATATTATTTACATAGGCCAGGGCTATGATGTTTGTAATTTAGTGTCCTTTTTAATTTTTATAGTTCAGTGCTGAGTATTTTGTAGTCTCCGCTATTTATAACTTTCTTTCTGCTAGTTTTAGTCTTTTTCTGTTATTTGTGTTTTACTCGTAGAGGAAAAGTTGTTTTTAAAATAGTTAACTAGTCTTAGAGCTGTGCATGTTATTTTCTATTTTTTGTCCCAGGTTAGTTCTGCTAATTTTTGTCTTTGGCATTAGCGTTAGATTGGTTGTTATTTTTTAATATTAGTTTAACTGTGCTGTCTGGTTGCTTAGGCTACTATAGCCCCTTGGTCACCATACCGAGGTGCACAGATTGGGCCCACCCAGTAGAGCTACCACCTGCCTACTGTAAAAAAAAAATGAACAAATGTTGAGCAGCAAGTAACAGCTAAGGGCCTCACTCAGTAGCGCCACCCTGACCTGCTCACATAAAGGTCATCTGTTTCTGTGGCCCACGGTTAACAAGAGTGTCAAGCGGCCAGCACAATGACCAATTGTCTTTATTTTTCCCAAACTCATGTCAGGTACCCATTAGAGGTGGGTGGACTCAGAAGCGCTCAAAAGATCCCGAATTTAAAAATCCCAGTCTTCACCAGGATTGGAACCCGAGACCCCGGTTCGAAACCCAAAGCGCTCTACCGCTTAGCCACCGCGCCTCCAAGGCCCTTGCCGTTGTACATTTTTTTGTGTGGTGTTTGATCAATTCACAGATGAGAACACAACCCTCTCTACTGAAGAACACATGGACTACAGAGAGAGTGTCGCCTCTGCTTCCGCATTCGGCTCCGGGATGCTGCTCCTGTTAATGGGCATCTTCAGGGTTGGCTTCGTGACCAGCTACATGCCATCATCCTTCGTTGGGGGCTTCACTGCAGGAGCCGCGGTGCACATCGTTACCAGCCAGGTGAGTTAACCCCCCCCCCCCCGCCCCTTCATTCATATCATCCTCATCTCAACTATCAATAACTCTCTCTCTCTCCGTAATTATTTACCACATTCTGGTGGAATCCACTCTGGTAGCGTCAGTTAGGAGAGAAAGAGTTAATCTAGTTTTCACATTTACCAGTTTGTCTTGCAGTCTGTCTAGACTGCAGCGATTTTCAACCTTTTATGCTCGGCGACCACTTTTTACAATTCCCAACTCTGCGGCGACCCCCCCCCCCCCCACACACATACAGCAATAGAAAAATGGACAATAATCCATATTTTCAATGGTCTAAGGCGACCCCGGGCAAATCGTCAATCGACCCCCAAGGGGGTCGCGACACACAGGTTGACATCCCATTCAGGAGTGAAGCATTTTTTTTTGTTTTGTTTGTATTTAAAAAATAACAAGCAAAAATATAAAAAATTCTTGAAAAAACAACAACACAAAAGCTTATCTAAAGGGGAAGAACTCCGTCCGTAAAACAATATCTACCAATAATGTTCAAGCTATTTCCCTCATTCGTTATCAAACAAAATAATTAATTACCAAAAAAATTGACTATTGTGAATTTCTGTTAAGTGATTCCTTTTTAGGTACAATAAATATTTTGTTTAAAGTATCTACTTGATCGGAGAATGCGTGATGGATAAACAGCTTTAAATTTTGTTAAGAGGACTAAACCCAACAAATTTAGCTAAACTGAACTATTGTCTATGTCAACGAATAATTGTGCGAAGTTCCTGCTTGATCCGAGAATGCAACAGGCCAGATTGGACTTTTCAGTGGGCCGAAGTTGACACACGGACCGTAGTTTCTTATCACTGATGTCGACCAAAGTTTCTAAAAATTCTTATTTTATCCTTAATGTAATAAAATGAAAAAGCCCCTTAAAATAGTTAAGATATTATTACAGGGTATCTATGTTGTCTCAAATATTTTGAGTTAAGTAATAAATTATATATATATATATATATATATATATATATATATATATATATATATATATATATAAACAGCCTTAGCTATCCAACTATAATTCTTAATTTTTTTCCCACCTGTACAGGTGAAACACATTTTTCATATCAAGATTAGAACTCATGCTGGCGTGGGCAAGATCATTCGAACTTACAGTGACGTGGTCAAGGAGATCCCGAAGACCAACATAGCGGACACTGGTCTCTGCATCCTGAGCATGGGAGTGTTGCTCCTCTTTAATTTGCTCAACCCTAAGATTAAGGACTGGCGCGGCTATGAGGTCCCCATCAACCTGATCATGATAGTCGTTCTGACTCTCTTCTCTCACTTCCTGGACTTCGGCCCTGTCTGGGGAATGAACACAGTCGGGGAGGTTCCCTTCGGCGTCCCGGCGCCGACACTGCCGCGATTCACTGTTCTCCCCAACATCGTCTCCGACGTTGTGGCCCTGACGGCCATTACTTTCGCCATGACCATCTCCATGGCCATGCTTATGGCCAAGATCCATAACTACGACGTAGACAGCAACAAAGAGTTGATCGCCTACGGGCTTTGCAACTTGGGTTCCTCCTTTTTCAAATGCCAAGTCAGCAGCGTATCTCCACCAAGAACGATGATTCTCAGCAACACAGGGGCAGAGACGATGTTGAATGGAGTCCCCACGGCCCTCTTTCTTTTCATTATGTTCTTTGCTGGCACACTGCTCAAGTCACTGCCTATCGCCTACCTGGCCGCGATGATCATCGTTGCAGTGAAAGATCTGCTGCTCCAGTTTCTAACAGTTCCTAAAGTCTGGAAGGTCAGTAAAGCGGACTTCTTCGTCTGGACAGGCACTTGGTTGGTCACGGTCTTCGCGGATCTGCCCTGGGGGATCATAACTGGGATGTCCATCTCCATTCTCGGGCTGGTCATTAACAACCAAGTCATCGAAGGCTCTCTGATCGTTTGCGCCAACAACGAAGACCTCCTCCTTCGCGGCGAGGATCGCATGTTCGTTCATCAACCTAAAGGCATCCGAATCTTCTACTTCCCGTCCCAGCTCTTCTTCGCCAACGCGGAGATCTTCAAGAAGCAGCTGTTTCAGAACGTCTTTGACCCAACCACTGTCCACGCGATGGACTATCAGCTGGCGGAGGACCTCAGCAGCAGTGTGATGGACCTCGAGAACGCAGAAGTGAAATGCATCATCATTGACTGCTCAGCCATAACTTACATTGATATGGACGGAGTGAACATGCTGAAGATGGTCATCATTCTGTACCGGAAGGCTGGGATACAGATTCTCTTAGCGAGAGTCCCCGAAAGAACTATGAGAGTCTTCGAAAACGGGGACTTCTTCTCGCTTCTTCCAAAGTCTTGCGTGTTTCATGACGTTGAGGACGCCATGTACAAAGAGCAAGAGACTCGCTACGGGGTGAGCAGGCTGTCCTTGACATTCTCCACAGTCTTGATGCCCACCAATGAACCCTCGAGTGTCAATGTACAAAATGCTGGGAGTGAAATTTTTTGAAACTAAACATCTTCCAAAAGTGAACGCCTATCAAAGGATCAAACTACCCACTTTTGAGCATATCTTTTAATAAATCAGAACTAGAAATCGTTATCTCTGCTTGTAACTGAAACTTGCCACCTTGAGTCTACCATTAATTAACCGACAGCATTAGGCAAACGAGTCAATGAGATTTATTTCTAAAGCCTTCCTTAATATATAAAAAAAAGTTGATTGAACGCTAAAGCACTATTGCCAGGGCTGGATTTAAGTATGTGGATGCCTCTACCCTTTATTCTTTTAAAGCTTTAATAAAAGCCCACTTTTTACCAACTATCAATAAACATAATGATATCTAATAGCAAGTCATATTTTAGAAGAAAGAGAGTACTTGTAAATTTGATCTAATTTTACTATATTAAAAAAAAGTAAAAAAATATTTGTATATGCAATTTGTGTAAAAAAAAAAAAGTATATTTTGTATGTTTTTGAGCTTGTGGAACGTAAGATCCTGTGCGACTTTAAAAACCTCTTTTGTGGAAGCCCCCTTTTGTGGAAATCTATAGTCTCGTCTGCCCTGCTTTAAAAGTATAACTCGTTGAGACCGCTTTGTGCTTTAAACAAAGCTAGTCGTATGAAATCCTGGAACTGTTAGCCTTTGAGAGCAGATATCCAATCAATTAAGAACTAAACAAATAAGAACTAATCAAGTGGTGTCTTTAAACTAATGACAACAACAACAAAAAAACAACTAATAAAATGAAAAGACGTTTATAATGTATTTATTTATACATATTAGTGTTGTAAAATTATATTTATATATATGTGTCTGTGTCTGTGTCTGTATTAATAATGCATGATAATGTAAAGCTTATTATTCTTTGTGGGTTAGCTACCGTGAATAAACGTATGTTATAAGGATACTCAAAAGGCCATGTACAAAATATAAACATATAGGCCACGTACAAAATATAAACATATAGGCCATGTACAAAATATAAACATATAGGCCACGTACAAAATATAAACATATAGGCCATGTACAAAATATAAACATATAGGCCATGTACAAAATATAAACATATAGGCCATGTACAAAATATAAACATATAGGTCATGTACAAAATACAAACATACCGGCCATGTACAAAATATAAACATATAGGCCCTGTACAAAATATAAACATATAGGCCATGTACAAAATACAAACATACAGGCCATGTACAAAATATAAACATATAGGCCCTGTACAAAATATAAACATATAGGCCATGTACAAAATACAAACATATAGGCCATGTACAAAATATAAGCATATAGGCCATGTACAAAATATAAACATACCGGCCATGTACAAAATATAAACATATAGGCCTAATGTATTATGACATACCGCATTCAAAAAATGGAATTGTATATGACAAGATGTAAAAATACTAATTAAATTATTACACTATTTTTTTTTTAATGAATTGTATTTTTTCCCCAAGTCTTTATTTATTGTTAGGCCCTAAGCTCTTCATTATTTAAACAAAATGATATGGTAGAATTTTTCAATGTATCTTTTTTTTTTAACTTGTGCAAACGTGTTCAAATATTTATAACATATTATTGGACTATGACTTAGGTTCTAAGAAAAAAGGATTTTCTATATCAAAAATTAAAAGTCATATTCAATTTTGTGTTCCTTGTCAAAAGTCTATAAATTTGTTCTATAATTTTTTAAACTCATAGAGATTGCCTCCACCTCCGGGCTCTCCACTCCGCCATTACATTTAGATTGTTATTGCATTTATTAGGCCTACAATTTAAGGGCCCAAAGCAAATTTTGTTTTACAATTTCTTAGTATTTCGCATTGTATACAATTGAATTTCAAAAATATTGTAAATATAAATGAAAAAAATTTATATGCTTTCAAGTTTCTTTTTTTCGTTGTATTCTAAAGACCAATCTATGTGAACAAAGGGGCAGACGATCTGTTCTTACTTGAAGTGGATTGTTCCATTAGAACATTATTTCCCACAATTTTCCTTAATGCACATTCGTACTCTTTAGCGGAACACTTCACTTATTTTTATGAGAGATTATTTTACATGGTTGCCTACTAGTTAATTATTCCAGTAGTTCGTGGAACACCTATTCACACAGTTTGGGAAACACGGCATTAGAACATCACAGCTTAATGAATGAAGGAGCAAGGACGCCCATCTATTGGCTACATATGCTTGTAGTTCAGAGGTCTGTGTAGCATATAGACGAAAACAATGATAAAATGTAGACTTATGTGTAGCTCATTTAGAGCTCTAAGGAAATTCTGAAGGAAACTCAGAAAAGTAACAATTGCTTATTATAAGGTTTTCCAGTAACTTTGATAGATAATTAAATCTTGGAAGACATCACAGAATTTTGTAGTCAATTAAGTCGAATTCTTCTTCCTTCTCATTTCTATATTGGTTTATTCAGACCAGTGGCGTAGCTAGGGTATTTGATGCCCAGTGCGGCACCTCCTCGTGATGCCCCCCTCCCCTTCTAAACAAAAAAAAAAAGCGAAATAAAACAGCGAAATAAAAAAGCGAAATAAAACAGCGAAATGACTTTTTTTTTAACCTAATGTGTATTTATGGTTAATTTGCAACATGTAAGTATTTGGTCTGGAACTAAGCTTAGTTCGGAGTACATGTTTTATCGGGAGTGGATTGAACTAAGTGCCAGATTCTGCTATTTTAGAGTCAAGGCATTTATTTATAAGTTCTATATCAAGGTGAATCCAGCGTACTGAACAATGGAGTAACAAAATGTGCCCCAGAAGAATCTAGTAAAATTGATTTAACCTGGTTAACAGTTTATTTTTAATTTAAGAAAGAACATTAGAGATTAACAAAAGTAGCAAAGTAAATTAATTTCTAGTAAACATTTCAAATTCAGTAGTTTGTCTTTGTTCATGCATGTACAATGAGTTGATTTTATTAAGAAAATTAATCCTTAGTTTGATGCCCCTCACCATTTGATGTTCCGTGTGGCCCGCACCACTCGCACATGGCTAGCTACGCCACTGATTCAGACGACGAGTAGGTTAGGCCTATATTTAAGATGAACTGCGCCAGTGGTTTCCAGATCAGGAGACTCTTTGTATAGTTTTTGTGCTATAATGGGGTTTTGGGCTTCTCTGAGAGTATGCAGCTTTGAAGGATGTGGTCAGCATTCTCTGGCTATGCCCACATGGACAAATCTCACTAGTTCCTTTTGTTAGCTTAAAAAAATTTCCCTTTCAGACCTTGATATCTATGGGTCAGATGATGTAAAGAACATGTATTTCTCTAGTCCATGGTTAATGGGGGTGTTATATGGCCAGCACAACGACCGACAGGTTTTACTTTTCCCCAACTTATGACAGGTACCCAACAGAGCAAGGTGGACACGGACGCGCCCTAAAATTACCAAAAGTAAAAATCCCAGTCTTCACCATGATTCAAACCCGGGGACTCGCAGTTCGGAAGCCAAGCATTACCACTCAGCCACCGCGCATCCATTTTTTAATCTTATGGAGCATGATTTTAATACTCACGATGCAGGAGTAAAAAAAATTCGGACTTTTTTGCTTCATCAATACCTGCTTATCTACCTTTGACAACTTGGTTTTATCCTGAAAGTTATTTAGAAATTTATTTGAACTAGAAAGCTGGTAGCTTTTGTTTATTTCATTTTTTTAAATATTTTATTATTCATCTTTATATTGCTCTGCTTTACATTTCCATATTTCATTGTTTGCAGTCAATGCACCAAGTATAACAACAAACCAAAAATAAAATGTTCAATGTCAAGGTTATTCATGAAGAAACAAAAATAGCTTGTATACAACAATAAAACAGCTATTCTTATCTTATAAATTACAGGACAAATTTGTACAAGTGCTCCTTCTTCCCTAGTGCTATTACAGCATGAAATGGGTTGCCTGAGCTAGCCAGGAAAATCAGCGACTTGGCAGAATTTGAGGCATGTCTTTCTTGAAGTAGTGTCTGTTTTATCTAAGAGAAGGTTCCTTCAAAATAGAAGATAATTACCTCCTACACCTATCCATGAGTTAATTGAGGCATGCATGTTAATTAAAGAGATAAACTTTTGTAAGTCATTGGTTTTTTCTGGCTGATTCAGGCAAAGCACTCCAGAGCACTTGTATGAATTAGTCCAAGCATATGGAATAAGACAAGCCTTTATTGAAGTAAAATAGAAATAAATCAGCATTTCAAGTCATATATCAAGATTTGTTTAATTTGTTTTTTAATTCAAAAGTCATGAGAGTGAAAGAACAAAATTGACACTGGTAAACATTTGACAATTACATAAATCTCTAAAAATTATTATAAGACGTCGGCTTGTAAAAAAAAAAAAATAGATCCAAGAATGATAACATTGTATCACTTGATCAAATTTCGGTAAATATTAAATACAAAGTAGACCTGAAATAAAAAGATACTTTACATACAATTTCAACACCAAAATTTGGAAAATTTTCAATAAATATAACAATTATATATAAACATGCTACAGAGTCTGATAAACAACTCATATATGGCACAAGAATAATTGTATCAACAGCAATGTAACAAGACAGAAATATATTGAGAACAATCATTTCACTCAAGTGTTACACACGCTCCAAGATAACTGTGATTCCTTGACCTCCGCCAATGCAAGCACTTCCTAAAGCGTACTTCAAGTTTCTTCGCCTAGTAAAAAAAAATTGTATAGCAAAAATAAATAAATAAAATAAATTATAGCTTTTATATAGCACTACTTTCATGCTTATAGCATTCTCAGAGCGATATGGTCCAAACTTATTTGTGGACTAGTGGGGGGAAGGGGTATCTGGTTTTCCGTGCTCAAGTCGGGTGTTGAACCTCGAGCCCCTTTCATAGTGTTATGACATGATTAGGAATTAGTTATTTGTTTCGGGAATAAGGGTAAAGTTTTACTTAGCGACAAATGACGTGACAGATCTTTAAAAAACAAGAACGCTCTTAGTGACGCTAGAAAGAGGATGCTTTGTGTAGAGCAGTAGAATATAGATACGGATTTACGGACATAGCTGACATAGGACGATTCCCTTCTTAGTTATTAAATGGATTTGTAAACAGCATCAGCGTCGACTACATATTTTGTTTGTTTCGGCTTTTCGCCGGTGTTACTGAAGTAGTTTTGAGTTCGGTATTACCTCCAGTCAGACGTAGATCTACACTAGATCTATCTACAAGCATCAACACCGCGCGGAAGCCTGAACAACGTGGCGACCCCCGACTCGGAGCTTACTGGCAGCAACATCAAGAAGAATAGAAGCCCTCTGTTAGGAGGAGACAGAAGTTAACGTCATCGGCCTAGTCTGCAGCTAGACCCTGATTATACAGCCACGTCGGCGAAGGAAAGCCAGTGAGATCCTGGACTCGTAGAACTAGGAGGTAACGAAATATAGATCTAGATCTACAGTTGTGATTTGTAAATGCCCATACTTGTGGCATCGTATTGAAGCTTGTATCGAGAAGGCTACAGTTTTGTGGAGGGAAGAAAACCGTCCTGTCGATTCCGTACTGAAGAGATATCGCCTGCCCGGCATAGTGAGAACGAACGTGAAGGTCACCTTCTGCAAGGCCAAGATCGACCGTTGGGGTCACGCCAAAGAACTTTTGACGTAGGAGACATCGTACTGCCTACGGCACTTAAGTACAGTAGTGCTAATTTGATCTACAGCTCGGCTGAATTCTGTGCTACACGTTAGATAGCCAGATAGCCGGTAGTTTAACACTGGACTTTGACTTTGTCGCTGTGCCAATAGTTGGACCGTTACAGGTTCACGTTGGACAGACGACCACCTGGAACCACCGTACCTGCGTCGGAACCAGCAGCCGGAACCAGACTCTACGCCACCGACGAACCGGAGCCAGACGACAGATCACCGTGAACACCAGAACCAGACGCCGTACCACCGAAGAACCGGAGCCATTGCAGACCAGTACCGGAGGACCTTGGAGAGCCGAAACGTTCGTTGTTCTTGGTCTCACCGTTAGGGAAGACATCGCCGTGAGCCTTGCCGTCGGGACAGACATTAGCGTAGGAAGAGTGGACCCGAGACTGACTGTGGAGTTATCACCGCTTCTTAGACAGATAAGTCAAGTGTTATTTAACTACTTTCTCCTTAGAATAATTAGAGTCTGTAGGGAAGTGACCACTCGCTAGATTATCACTACCAGGTTAAATCGTGGTGGATTGGGGATATCCTTAAAATTAGGTGTAATCTAGCAAGAGGTCCATATATATGTTTAGCTGTTCATTTGTCCTGTATGTGAGTGTGAATCATTTAGTTAAGCATTTTTTTTAGTAACGTCATGTATTAATTGTTTGCAATACTCCCGTCTTAAGTCTTACTGTCAGACGAAAGTCTCATTTATTAGAACTAGATCTATAGTTTGGTGTTTATCGTATTTAAGTTTATTTTCATAGTTTATTTGTATGAGTTATTAGTTATATACACTCCTGGCTGTGAAAGCAGGTAAGAAGTAACTAAGATCTAGCGTAATCAAGACTAGATCTGGGGAACAATCGAGGTGAAGCCTGATTGCCCAGTTGTAATTTTAGTATTTGTAAATAGACAGGTTGGTCTATTTACCGGCCACTAGTGTTGAGTAACACGTTGTCGGTTGGGGGTGCGTGTGTCGCACAGCGTATTCAGTCGGGTCAAAGTGTAGCCTACACACTTGTACCAAGGATACTAAGTGTATCTTGAGAAAGGGTAGAAGTGGTTATTAGTCTAAGTTGGTAGTTAGACGCCAAGGGTTTTGTTTGTTGGTATAAGAGGTACCATAACGTATAATAAAGTAACAAATAAGGAATATGGCAACTACTTCAGGTTACGACCTAGAAGAATTTAGAAAAAAGCTAATTCATGAAGCCAAGACAGAATTGGAACTGCGAGGCAAAGAACTAACTGCATATGTGCAGCAGATGGTGGCGGCGGAAGCAGAGCGCTTGGAGAAGGAGAGAATTAGAGAAGCAGAACGCTTGGAGAAGGAGAGAATTAGGGAAGCAGAACGCTTGGAGAGAGAGAAAGCTAGAGGCAGAGAAAAGGAAAAAGAAGAAGCAGATCGCATAGAGCGGGAAAAGGTTAGAGAGGCAGAAAAGTTGGAGAGGGAAAAGGTTAGAGAGGCGGAACGTGTAGAGAGGGAGAAGAAAGAAGAGGCGGACAGAAAAGTGAGAATTCAAGTTGAGCAGATGAGGATAGAGGCTGGTGTAAGTGTGCCCATCGAAGGGAACAGCAACAATAGTGCCAACATAGAAAGCCATAGTAGCGCCGCATGGATGAAAAAGAAAATACAACCTTTTGCGGAAGACAAGGACGACATCGGCGACTATCTGAAACGCTTTGAAATTAAACTAGCAAAGTTTAATGTCCAAGAGAGGGAGTGGTCCGAAATCTTGTTGGATTTCGTACATGGGAAAGCCCTCACGATTTGCCAGAACCACGATCACTCGATGCAAAACAGCTATCAGGTGCTAAAGAAGGAACTGCTAAACGCATACGGGCACAACGCGGCAACATTCCGAAAGAAGTATTACGAAAACACTCCATCCAGCCAAGTTGATCCACAAACAACTATCAACTCAGAGAAGGACTTCTTCACTAAATGGCTCGGATTCGAGAATGTGGAGAACACCTACGAGGGGTTGAGGAACTTTATTCTAATTGACAATTTTATCAATAAATGCGACCCTCAGCTACAGTCCTTTGTAAAAGAGAGAAACCCTAAGGTCATTGAAGACTTGGTAGAAATTATTAGGATCTTTAAGAATGCTTATCCAAACAACCCATTTTCAGTTAGAGACCACAAAAAGGTTATTGACCTGGTAAATTATGTAAAGGGAAATGATAGCAATGATAGTGAGTATTGTAGAAGGAATGATGTTAGTGATAGGGACACCTATGGTAGGAGAAATGATAGGTCCAGGGAACGTGGGAACAATGGTTGGGATAGTTATGAGGACATAAAGGATAGATCCTGGGAAAATGAAAACAATGGCAGGAAAAGTTATGAGAGGAGAATAGATAGACCTAAAGCGGGGGATAGAAACCTTAGGGAGGTTACATGTTTTAACTGTCAGGAAAAAGGACAAATGGCATACCAGTGTAGGAAACATAGAGGGAATGGAGCTGGCAATAGGAATACACAGGATAATAGTGGCACTAGTGATAGGAGAGGTAATAAAGGAAACCGTAGACAAGAGAGGGATAATCGGCCACCAGATAGGGTTAATTTTGTGAGGAACATTCAAGGTAGGGAACAGGATAATGGAGATAGTGAACCAGATGAAGAAATTAACTACGTTGATTGTGGGGAAGATAGATTTAAATTATATCCGGGCACGATAAATAATAAACAGGTAAATGTGATCCGGGACACAGCTAGCAGTACACTCGCGATCAGAGGGGGATTAGTTAAGTTCAATGATTATTTAGGCTATACCAAATCAGTCAGATTGGCAGACGGCGCAGTTAAGAGGTTCGAAGCGTGCAAAGTGTTCCTTCGATCTCCATTGTACACAGGGTATTGTGAAGGGGTAGCCATGCCGAGGTTATCTAGAGATGTTTTACTTGGAAATGTAGCAGGTGTCAGAGACGCTTCTGATAAACAGGTTAGAAGTTGGAATAGCAAGTATGGCAACATAAGGCGAAACAAACTTAGAAAGGACAGAATTTGTTTTAACTGCCATAAACATGGGCACATCGCTAAAGACTGTTGGAGTAGGGCAGAACAGTCTGAACAGAAGATTGCGAGTTCGGATAGGAGGCAGAGGTCTGTATCCGACATTGATGATAGAAGCGATGACTGTGGTAGCGGTAAGCGCACGTCATACAGAGGAAGAAGGACACACGCGGGCTATAGTGGTGTAAGAAGAGATGTTAACTCCAGTTGGAGAGAACAAATGTATGGGTCGTGTAGATAGCCTGTGAGACATAACACTATACAACCGTAGTGTAAATAAGTTGGATTTTATTTAAATTGTTTATTCTTAATTCATTGACTTAACTAGTAGTCATAACTAGACGGGTATTAGGTTATGTTAAGGTATTTTGAATAGGATATTATGTCATAATATACATGCAATTGGGTATTATTAGATTGACTCATGTTAGTTATTTATTATGTATGAATATTAATATGTATGAATTGTATGTATGGAGGTATGAATAGATAGGGCATTTATAAGGCGACAAGGTATTGATATCAAGGGAAAGTAAGTTTTAGAAGTTATTCCTTGTTGTTGATCATGATCATACATCAGTAAAGAGTTAGGTCGCGCTGGGACAAGTAAGTGGAGAGAGGAAAAAAAATACACTTGTAAATGCCCGAACGAACATTAGGTGTATAGTGGGAGAACGATTATTGATAAATGTCAATTTGTCATATTAGGTAAAATATCTGTCCTGACGTGTGAGGGAAAGTGGTGTAACATCTGGAACGTGATGTGATAAAGTATAGCTAGACACCTATGTCTGCGGTCACCTATGGCACATCACATTGGACAGTATCACTTTGTGACATTTGAGGGAAATAGGTGTTCAGATCAACTTGAGTTTGGGACAATGATGAAGAAGTTGAAACCGAAATCAAGACTCAAGTTGTGTTGTCTTTTATGTTTCCCTACATTTTGGCCCTTGCACAATGTAAGACTAAGACAGTAGATAAAAAAATTGACTGGCAATTTTTTTTAGCGGGAGGGGGAGGAGTTGTTATGACATGATTAGGAATTAGTTATTTGTTTCGGGAATAAGGGTAAAGTTTTACTTAGCGACAAATGACGTGACAGATCTTTAAAAAACAAGAACGCTCTTAGTGACGCTAGAAAGAGGATGCTTTGTGTAGAGCAGTAGAATATAGATACGGATTTACGGACATAGCTGACATAGGACGATTCCCTTCTTAGTTATTAAATGGATTTGTAAACAGCATCAGCGTCGACTACATATTTTGTTTGTTTCGGCTTTTCGCCGGTGTTACTGAAGTAGTTTTGAGTTCGGTATTACCTCCAGTCAGACGTAGATCTACACTAGATCTATCTACCAGCATCAACACCGCGCGGAAGCCTGAACAATAGGTAGCCAAGACAATTCAAGCGTACTTAGCCTCTCAACCAAGCTCCCACAAATACATAAAGCATTGTTTAAATATCTTTTAGAGGATCATTGATCTGGTCACATCCAACCTCTTTCGAGATGGAAGGTATACATAATATATATAGTCAAATATATATAGTCAAAGTATATGTTCTTTTATTACTGTAATCACATAGAGGACATACTAGCCCAGTTTTTTGTCCCTGAGATATACAGATGGGAAATACTTGAGGACCAGCTAAACATCCTGAATTAGATGTTAGGCCCCAAGCAAGATTCAAAGTCCTAGTGCTTGAAACATCACAAAACTATTTTATTTATGCCCTTAAAATTTCATTTTAAGACGTGCACTACAACTTTTAGTGGTTAGAGATTGCTTTGAATTGTAAGCCAGGAATTGGACTCTTACTTGTACCGGAACCTCAAAATTGGAACCAGTGAAATCTGTCCATGTGGAGTATCACCAGAGAATGCCGACCAAAACTGCTCTCTTTACCAAGAGGCCTGTATAAGACACTGGCCCCAAAACACCCCAACGGAAAGAAAACTATATGGAGAGCTCCCTGATTTGGAAATCACTGTGCAGTTCATCTCATGTATTGGTCTAGTCATCTGAACGCTCCAACATAACAATGAGAACGAAGACGAAGAAGAAGAAAGAAGACTCACTTGGAAATCACTTCAATAAAAAAAAATATTCAAAAAAAATTCAGAATGTCACCTGATCTCGTAGACAAGGTTTGTTGTGATTCTTGTTCCTGTTGCTCCAAGAGGATGGCCCAGTGCTATGGCTCCACCATTGACATTAGTTTTGTCATTGTCTAGACCCAACTCTTTAGCCACAGCCAAAAATTGTGGAGCAAACGCCTCGTTGACCTGAATTAAAATGAAAAATATTTCTTTTTGAATGAGAGGTGACAAAATGTAGAAACATGTCTCTACAATAAACTAAAGATAAAAAATTTACTGAATTAATTTAAACAACTGATAGAAAACTCCCCCAAGTTAGCTTCTACTAAATAATGAATTATACAAAATGTGATAAAAGCCATGTTTCTCAAAAAAAAAAAAATAAAAAAAAATATTCTAATTTGCTGCAGCAGTAAAAAAACAATAATTTCTATGTTATATATTGTGCATTTTTCAATTTCTTATTCTCCCATTTGCATTTAACTTATGGATGTTTCAATCTATATATATGTTTTGTTTGCGACTGGTTGAAATAGGCAAATAATTCAATGGGCAAATAATTCAAAAATAACAACAACAAAAAAACTTACTTCTACAACATCCATATCTTTCACAGTTTTCCCAATGGCAGCTAGAGCAGCCTTACTAGAAGGCACTGGACCAATGCCCATTATTTTAGGATCGCAACCTGATAAAAAAAACATTAGCATACTGCATCATGATCAACTTGAAAACAAAATGTCTTACAAGCAGCCAGCAGTGTTCAGCTACTGTTTATTCTTAAGCTGACACACTCAGAAAGAAATATTTGAGGAGTAGCAGAAACCAAGAGCAACAAAAAATGGGCTGCATTGGTTTTGTGAGGTCTCACCATACAGCTTTCTGGATTTCAAATGCTGACATTTAATTGTCGATAGAATCCATTTTCATATATTTTCTCTTCACTAGTTGAATGGAATAACTCCAGGCTAAATATCTGAACTATACATAGTGTTGTATATTTAAAAATGATCAGATTAATAAGCTTTATTGTAATAAAAAATTACTGCAAGCTGAAGGATGTCATTACAAACAAATAATTTTTATCCAGATGATTCATGTTTTTCATTTAGATAGACTTAAATCAAACTAAATGTCTACTTAAGCTCAAACAAAATCAGCTTTAACATACCAATACCTAAAAAAACAAATGGCTTTGATTATCTATTCTTCTATTGACTTTGAACTCTCAAAAGATGTGGGAAGTCAGAACTTTTCAATATGTATTGTGACATATGTCTCTTCAGAGCTTTTATAAGAGAGAATTTAAGCCTCTCAGGAACTATATATGGAGTTAAATGATGATCTTTTGCATTTAACCATTACTTATATGTGCTGCTACGAATTTAAGTCACTTATGGTTTGTAGCTTGGCATGTCCAAACTGCGCTTTGTGTGAGGTTTTATTTTTTAACAGTTTTTATCAGTACCTGCGATGCCATATGCAGCCAATCTGGCAAGTGGTGTTAAGCTGTATTTTTTAACAGCAGCTTCACTGGCCAGGATCACAGTGCTGGCTCCATCCACAATACCCTAGGAAGAAAAAACCAAACAAGTTACAAGGTGACAATTGTACAATCCATCTAACAAATACAAAAATACCAATATAATTTTTCATATAGAAACAGAAAAAAAAGCAAACTTTGAGCCAATTGTCACTTTTGAAATGATGATGTTGACAGGTGAATTCTTCTATTTAAAAAATTAAATCAGGTAAATCTTTTTTACTACTAATAATCTGTCATCAGCGAATTTTGTGAAGGAGCAAAATTATTAGTGTAAAAAATGAACCATAAAACATTTATTTAAACTGTTATCAAACTAAGTGATATCCCAGCAAGCTACACAGTCATTAAAAAAATTAAAAATAATACAAGATTTCAATGTATTGTCACGTATTACGAATTGAATTCTACTTTTTAAAATGGCTTGCCTAGGGGAACGTGACAATAGAAAAGCAGTTGTGTCACTTATCTTAAGTCTGAATTTAATCAAAGACTTACAATGAATAACAAAAAAAAAAAAATGACACAAGAAATCGGAAGGTAAACTATCAACTTAATGTTTAATCAAATATAAAGTTACAAGAAAGAAAAATAAACATTTACTCAATACAGAATTGATGTGTTGACCAAAACCCTTTTACAAAAATGGCATGTAAAAATATTACAATACAAGAGTTTGAAAATGTAATTACAAATACAAGCAAGCAAGGCCTTAAAAAAAATATTAACTTACACGATCAAGTGGTATACCACGCACGGGTAACGCAATGTCTCCGCTATTCTGTCCCACGGCTGTCTCCGTATGTCTGTCTGTCAACGTTACGCGAGCGGTCTTATATAATCTACCGCGCGTCGATATCTCGTAATTTCTAGAATAGAAAGTCATAAACACCCAGATCTAGAACGCTCTTCAAAGAGACAGAAAAAAAAAAAAAAACACCCTCCTTTCAACCAGAGGTACACACACAGGTCAAGGACCGGTCACTGTCTGTGTGGCTTGACGAATAAAATAAAAAAAAACTTATTACACAAGGGGCAGACAACCTACCCGTCTCTTGACCGCAACAGGTCAAAGAAAGAAAAAAACAACGCCTAGATACGTAACACCTCCCCCCTAAAAAAAAAAAGTTTACATTTCCACGAAATGGAAATCTTTTTAGAACTACAAAAAAAAATATTTACATTACAGAATGTATTTATCATGATATATATAAAAAAATATATACATCAAAATACTTTTTACAATCTAGACAAGGCATCGGCGATAACATTTTCGCTGCCTTTTATGTGTTTAAGATCTAGGTTGTACTCTTGTAAAAATAAACTCCACCTGAGAAGTCGTTGGTTCTTGCCAGACATTTTGTGGATAAATGTAAGGGGATTGTGGTCAGTAAATACAACCAGTGGCCATCTGGACCCACTGATATAAAAATCAAAGTGTTGTATAGAAAGAATCAACCCAAGACATTCTTTTTCCACAGTAGAATAATTTCTTTGATGTCTATTAAATTTCTTGGAAAAGAAACAAATAGGATGCTCTACTTGGAAATTATCTTCTTGGTAAAGGACTGACCCAACACCTGTGTCACTGGCGTCAATAGCTAACCTAAAAGGTTTTCCGAAGTCAGGAGCCATCAAAATGGGGGAGCTAGATAATATCTGCTTGATTTGGTTAAAGGCTTTCTGACATTCATCCGTCCAAGTAAATCGGACGTTCTTTCTCAGGAGGTTTGTTAAAGGACTGGCAATGACAGAAAAATTTTCGCAAAATTTTCTATAATATCCAGACATTCCCAAAAATCTTCGGAGTTGTTTCCGATCAGCAGGGATAGGGAAAGCTTGGATAGCTTCTACTTTGGCCATTACAGGTTTCACCTGGCCTTGTCCTACAATATGGCCTAAGTATTGGATTGAAGCCTGGCAAAAATCACTCTTACTCAAGTTTACAGTAATTTTTGCATGTAACAGTTTAGTAAAAAGACAATGCAGTTGTTTACAATGGCTAGAAAAATCTTGGCTAAAAATTACTACATCGTCTATGTATGCGTGGCAATTCTCCATGTCAGCAAGCAGGGCATTTATCATTCTCTGGAAAGTGGCAGGAGCATTCTTCATGCCAAATGGCATCACTTTGTATTGGTACAGACCATCAGGGGTGACAAAGGCGGAGATTTCCTTTGCCCTATCAGTCAGGGGAACCTGCCAATAACCTGAAAGTAGGTCTATTTTGGTGATGTACTTAGCGTCACCAATACGATCTATGAGATCGTCTATCCTAGGGATAGGAAACGAATCGGTCTTTGTGACAGCATTTACCTTACGGTAGTCTGTACAAAAACGATAAGTCTTGTCCTGTTTAGGTATCAAGACACATGGGGAGCTCCAGCTACTGGAACTTGGTTCAATGAGGTCATTTTCAAGCATATACTTGATTTCTGACCTAAGTATGGCAAGTTTTTCAGGGTTAACCCTGTAAGGATGCTGCTTGACTGGAGTAGCCTCGCCAACATCTACATCATGCATTATAACATTAGTCTGTTTTGGTACATCAGAAAAAATGTCATTAAATTCATTAATGAGCTTCATGATAACTGGCCTTTCTGTCGAAGACAGATGAGACAGTTTTACATCCAAATTCTGTAATACAAAAGAATTAGGTATTTTGTATTGTCCAAATTTCTCCTTTACAATATCATCATCAATAGGAGAAACATGGCTATTTGAACAACTTTTGACTGTATTTAAAACACAATTACTCTTATCTGAGTGATCTGGCCGAGATACATAAGGCTTCAGCATGTTTATATGACATAGCTGAGTCTTTTTCCTACGGTCAGGAGTTTTGATTGTGTAATTGAGGTCACTAATTTTGGTCTCAATTTCATAGGGACCAAAATATCTGGCTTGCAAGGGTTGACCTGGTATGGGCAAAAATACAAGCACCTTATCCCCGGGAGAAAATTCTCTAACACGGGCCTTTCTATCATACCAGCGTTTCATGCTGGATTGGGTGTTTTGTAAGTTATTTTTGGCCAGAACACAAGCATCATAAAGTCTAGTTTTAAACTTAATTACATAGTCTAAAAGTCCTTCAGTGGCTGTTGGTGACAACAAAGTCTCTTTTATACATTTCAAGGGACCGCGCACCGAATGGCCAAAGACTAAGTCAAAAGGGCTGAATCCCAACGATTCCTGGACGGATTCACGGGTTGCAAACAGCAGCATGTGGATTCCTTCGTCCCAGTCTTTTTCGTGCTCAAAGCAATAGGTTCGGATCATGTTCTTGAGGGTCTGATGGAATCGCTCAAGAGCGCCTTGCGACTCGGCATGATACGCACTCGGCATGCAGTGTTTGATGCCCAACTGAGTCATGACTTGCTTGAAAAGATTGGCCGTGAAATTCGTTCCTTGGTCCGATTGGATGGACTTTGGTAGACCAAATAGAGTAAAGAACTTGATTAAGGCCTTTACAATGTTTGATGCTTTTATGTTCCTTAGAGGAATAGCCTCAGGAAAACGAGTTGAAGCACACATAATGGTCAACAGGTATTGGTTGCCAGCTTTTGTCCTTGGGAGAGGACCAACACAGTCAATAAGTACTCTGCTGAAAGGTTCTTCAAAGGCTGGAATCGGCTTCAGAGGAGCAACAGGGATCTTTTGATTTGGCTTGCCAACCATCTGACAGGCATGACAGGATCGGCAGTACTGGATGACATCTTTCTTCAAACGTGGCCAGAAGAAGTGTGACATAATCTTGTGGTATGTCTTGTGGATGCCGAGATGACCTGACATTGGTGTGTCATGAGCCAGATTCATGATGTACGCTCGGTATCTTTCTGGTAACACGATTTGATGGCATATTCTCCATTCTTCTTCGTTGGATGCGTCTGGAGGTTTCCATTTCCTGAAGAGCATATCATCTTGGATGTAGTAGCACGTTGATGCTAGCTCTGCCTCTTGTGATGTCATTGCGGTTTCTCGGAGTTTGGCGAGCTCTGGATCCTTCTTTTGGTCCTCAATCAACTGTTTTCGAGTTGATGCCGGCTTTTCAGAATTTGGCGTTGGTTCTTCTTCAAGAGAAGCAAAGAATGTGGTGCTCAAGTCCACATCATCTTGGTAACTGTTGGCTTTGATGACGTTTTCTTCTTGAGATGCTTTCAACCTCATTGCCCTTGTTACTGCACACGCTGGATATAACTCTAGGTCTTCCTCGGGTGTGGCAGATAAGTCGGGTGTTTGAGTGACGATGGGTTCGGCTATCACCTTTCCACCTGCTAAGTCATTGCCTAACAGCAACGAGATGCCTTCCAATGGTAATGTTGGTCGGACACCTACAACAACCGGTCCAGTAATGAGATTTGACTTTATGTCGATTAGATGTAGAGGCACATCTATACATCCAAGCTCTACGCCTCGTAACAGGATGCTCTTCCCAGTCGATGATGATTTAGACAAGGGCAAGATACCCTCTAAAAGTAGCGATTGTGAGGCACCTGTGTCTCTCAAAATGGTGATAGGTCGTAGACTTGTAGAATCACCGGGTAGTGATACAAATCCTTCCGAAATGAAAGGCTTAAAATCCTCTAATAAAACATCAATTTTGGTTGATGCAGACTGGACTTGGGTCGAACTCTCGCTGGAGTCATTGACATCTTTAGGAGACGCAGTGGAGAAACTCTTTCTTGAGTCAGTAGAACATCTTTTGGATGTATTTGGAGAACTCTTGATGGAGTCATTGGAACATCGGGGTGATGTCTTATGGGAACTCTTGATAGAGTCATGGGAACATCGGGATGATGTATTATGGGAACTCTGGATAGAGTCATTGGAACATCGGGGTGATGTCTTATGGGAACTCTTGATAGAGTCATGGGAACATCGGGATGATGTATTATGGGAACTCTGGATAGAGTCATTGGAACATCGGGGTGATGTATTATGGGAACTCTGGTTAGAGTCATTGGAACATCGGGGTGATGTATTAGGTAAACTCTTGTTTGAGTCATTGGAACATCGGCTTGATGTATTTGAAAAACTCTTGTTTGAGTCATTGGAACATCGGCTTGATGTATTTGAAAAACTCTTGTTTGAGTCATTGGAACATCGTAAAGATGAATTTGAAGAACTCACTGTTGAGTCATTTGAACACCGTGGAGACATTTTCGGAGAGTCTTGTACAGTCAATACATTTGAAACAGGTGGTGTCGAGGTATTCTTGATATGGCTTGATGATGAGGGAGTAAACCTCGACGACCACTGTACTGTGCAAGCGCTGACTTTTGAAGGAGCTTTTTCGTTTCTCTTCCTCAATTTCCAACAATCGTCAATTTTATGGCCTTCTCGTTTGCAGTAGGAACAAGTAGCTTTACTTGTAGTAGGTTTTCTGTCGTTTGTACTGCTGTTCTTGATGGCGTTGCTAGCAGTGGACTCAGGCTGTTTGACTTGTTTTGGCTTGACATCCGTCGTATACTTGGCAAATTGATGTGATATTATATAATCGTCTGCCAACACTGCAGCCTTGTGCACATCTTCCTCGCCACGATCAGCTATATGCGTACGGACGTCCAGCCGCACACAACTCTTGAACTCTTCCATCAGCATTAGGTTCTTGAATTTTGCAAAGTCGGTGCCGATTTCCCTGGAAGTGAGCCATTTCTCAAAGCGTCGCTCCTTTTCCCGCAGGAATTCTACATGGGTTTGGCCATCCGATTTGCGACAATCCCTGAACTGCTTTCGGTAAGCTTCCGGAACAAGTTCATATGCCTTAAGAATTAAGGCCTTAACAACATTATAATCTTTTTGTTGTTCAATGGTCAAAGAACAAAATACCTCTGCAGCTCTACCAGTCAAAACTGTTTGCAGCAAAGTGGGCCACAAAGTTTCAGGTACATTAAAATTTTTCACAGCAAGTTCAAATTGTGGAAAATAATTGTCAATTGTGGCTTCATTAAAGCGTGGAATTATTTTCAAAAATTTTGTTGCTTCAGCAGTATGACTGGCAGGGGAAGAATCTGGTCTTACATTAGCAGCTAACTCTAATTTTTTTAACTCTATTTGTAATTTCATTTCCATTTCTTTCTGCTCTCTAGCCGCTGCAAGCTCTAATTCTTTTTGTTTAATTTCTCTCTGCTCTCTAGCCGCTGCAAGCTCTAATTCTTTTTGTTTAATTTCTCTCTGCTCTCTAGCCGCTGCAAGCTCTAATTCTTTTTGTGCGGCCTGTTGTTTAATTTCCTTCTCTTTTAAAGCTAACTGGGCTTCTATTTCCATTTGTTTTAATTTTATCTGAAGTTCTAAATTTGATTTACCCTCATCGGGTCTAAGGGTTTCTAAAAGGTCTTCAGAAAACACTTCCTCGTCTACATAATGGATTACAATGTTATCTCTGATTTCTTGTTTAAGGGCATTTGATTTTATTTTTAACCCTAAATGTTTAGAAATAAGGACCAGTTCCTTCCTAGTAAAAGCATCAAGCTCTTCCACAGAGGGATTTGCAAGAAAAACCTGAATATCCATGACTAACTAGCAACTATTACAAGCAAAAATATGTATACAATGTAAATATACAGTACAAAATCAGTACAACAAAAAAAAACCTTAAGAGAGTTTGGTCAATACTATTGATACTTTACTTCCGACTCTTTGAACCAAAAAAAATTTTGTTAAAGTCAACTTCGCCTTTACAAAATTACTCAAGTAAGACGAAAATAGGTTCAGAAAAATATCCGGGACGAAAGCCCTCAAACTTCTTTTGTCACGTATTACGAATTGAATTCTACTTTTTAAAATGGCTTGCCTAGGGGAATGTGACAATAGAAAAGCAGTTGTGTCACTTATCTTAAGTCTGAATTTAATCAAAGACTTACAATGAATAACAAAAAAAAAAAAATGACACAAGAAATCGGAAGGTAAACTATCAACTTAATGTTTAATCAAATATAAAGTTACAAGAAAGAAAAATAAACATTTACTCAATACAGAATTGATGTGTTGACCAAAACCCTTTTACAAAAATGGCATGTAAAAATATTACAATACAAGAGTTTGAAAATGTAATTACAAATACAAGCAAGCAAGGCCTTAAAAAAAATATTAACTTACACGATCAAGTGGTATACCACGCACGGGTAACGCAATGTCTCCGCTATTCTGTCCCACGGCTGTCTCCGTATGTCTGTCTGTCAACGTTACGCGAGCGGTCTTATATAATCTACCGCGCGTCGATATCTCGTAATTTCTAGAATAGAAAGTCATAAACACCCAGATCTAGAACGCTCTTCAAAGAGACAGAAAAAAAAAAAAAAACACCCTCCTTTCAACCAGAGGTACACACACAGGTCAAGGACCGGTCACTGTCTGTGTGGCTTGACGAATAAAATAAAAAAAAACTTATTACACAAGGGGCAGACAACCTACCCGTCTCTTGACCGCAACAGGTCAAAGAAAGAAAAAAACAACGCCTAGATACGTAACAGTAACTTGTTGAAATCTAAGTATTGAGAACACAAAACAAACAAAAAATTTTTCAACAAATTTTTCTTGCATTTGTACTTAAAGGTGTGGTGGCTGAGGTGGTGAAGTGTTTCGCTTTCAAATGAGCAGTATCACAATCGAATCCCTGTGAAGACTGGTATTCATGATTTGTAGAACATCTCTGAGTCTAACTAGATCTAATGTGTACCTGATATAGTTTTAGGACATCTCTGAGTCCAACTAGATCTAATGTGTACCTGATATAGTTTTAGGACATCTCTGAGTCCAACTAGATCTAATGTGTACCTGATATAGTTTTAGGAAGTAAAGGTGGTGGGTCATTGTGCAGGCCATATGACACCCTTATTAGCTATCAGCCATATAATTAGATGCTTTCCATCATCTGCCTCCATAGATCTCAAGGTCTTTATTTGTACTTTCTATTGTAAATTTTTATTCTATATTACTTTTTAATATCAATAGTAATATATTTATTACACTGGAGAAAAACATTTACAATAGTGCATTACACATAACAATACACTACAAAAATGCAAGTGAAATGTACATTCGTCATTCAAACAGCCAGGGTTTAAGAAAAGCTTTCTTTTGAAAAGAGCTCATTTAGTGAATTAATAAACAAAAACTTACCGAAGCATTTCCAGCATTAACTACACCGTTTTTCTTGAAAACAGGCGGAAGTTTAGCCATGCCTTCTAGTGTAGCTTGGCGTGGGTGCTCATCAACTTCAAAGGATTCATCCCCTGGTGACAAAGCAAATAATTTTATTTGAAGTATGATAAATTAATTATTTGTTAACATTATCAGGAGAAACAAATAATGATTGCTATGAATATCTGGCTTCCCTTGCTAGTATAATTGCTTTCTTTAAGAGATCCACTGCCTCCCCTGCTTCTTGCAGTTTAGTCTGCTGAGTTTTCTGTCAATGATGGCAGTTTCCGCATGCTGAGCAGCAGTTTTAAGTAATATGTACTTTACATTATTAAAGACTTACATATTTAGACAGTTATACATTTAGAGATTTACATTTTTAGAGATTTACTTATATAGAGATTATTAATTATTTTAATGGTAAAAAAAAAAGTAATGTATAATTTGCTAAATAGAAACAACAAATGAAAACTAAGACTCTTCCAAGTAATTAGGAAGGAAAATTTTAAAGTCAAGTATTTCAAATCAGAATGAAAAATAATCCGATTTGAGTTATGAATAGTTACCTTTCTTGCCTTTAATTGTAATTGGAACAATTTCATCTTTAAATACCCCACTATCTTGAGCTGAAAACAGAAATGAAAAAGGAAAAGATATATATATATATAAATATATATTTCAAGTTTTATCTGTCAAATGTAAGCTGAATTTATTGATTCAAACCACAACTATCCTAGAAGAAAACAAACAAAAGTTACATAGGCAATGCAACAATAAACTCTGACCTTTCTTCCATCTGGCTTGCGACTGAATGGCATATTTATCACATTCCTCCCTGGAGATGTTGTATTTCTCAGCTAAGTTCTCTGCAGTCATGCCCATGGGTAACTTGACCATTGTGTCAGTTAGACCTTCCCACAGCATGTCTTGAAGCTAGACAAGAAATATGCAAGCAAAAGAAACCAGTTAATTTACATTGATCTTTAAGGTAATAAAGAAAGACACATTAATAAAATCTATTCAAACCAGATTTAAAATTTACTCATGATGATCTAATCTATCCAAAGTTTAAAAGAATGTACCAAAACTACTGGAAGTCAAAGTGGTCTCGGTAAACATATGTTTATATGTATACTTTAAATAAAATGAGACAACAGTCCATAAGTGAAAGAACCAATGTCTTGATCAGTGATAAACATTCATTTCATTTGTACACCAAGACAGCTGATAAGACAAAGAAATGGTTCAAAAAGCTGATAAACTTTCACTCGACTGTTGGAGAGGAGAGGGTAAAGGAGGGTGGAACCAAAGAGAAAAGGGAGATTAGAGACAGCACCACCATGTGTGCTTAGAGTAGAGTGGAAAACAGTTTCGAAGTAAGCTGAATTTTGTTTATTTCAAACTGTGTTTCTGCATATTTCAACATTGAACATTAAATTTATTTTGTTTAAAAGAAAGATTTTAAGCTTTAATCAAGATTTGTGTGAAAGTTTAGTTAAACACCAACAAGGGTAAGCTGAACAAAAAATGCCTTATCAAAAGCACACAATGCTAAGTTGGAAGGTCTCAAAGAAATTCCTTAATAAATATTGATGCTTCTTTTACCTTCAGGTCTTCCCCAAGCCTTGTTCCAAATCGTATGTTTCTGACAGCATAAGGCACCTGGCTCATGTTTTCTGTACCTCCTGCGACCACAATCTGACTATCTCCAAGCATGATGTCCTGGGCGCCATTGACCACAGCCTGGAATCCTGACCCACATAGTCTGTTAACTAGCAAACATGGCACTGGCTCCGGGATTCCACATTTAAGGCTAATGTGACGTGGTCCATAGATACCATCCACAGCCGACTAAATGAGTAAAAGCAAAGACATTATTCAGTGAAATTCTACAGGATACTACTAAGCTTTAAAGACAGCTATACAGAAATAAAATAATAATAATTAGTACAGCTATGTTGACAGACTTAAAAGACAAATCTTTCAGACCTTGTGATCTTTAGGGCAGATGATGTTAAGGTCTTCTGTTTCTTTGGCCAATGGTTTATGAGCAGGGTGTAATGTTGCAGGAACAAGGACAATCCAGCTTTACTTTTTCCTAGCTAAAGTCAGGTACCCATTAGAGTTGGGTGGACTCAGGGGTGCCATAAATATCCAGAAATTCAAATTCCCAGTTTTCCCCTAGATTCGAACCCAGGACCCCAGTTTCAGAAGCCAAGCACTTAACTACTCATCCACCCCCCCCCCCCCCACCCCTCAGTTGACAAACATAATGCAGGTTAAAGGCACCATGAGAAAATAACAGATACTTGAAAAAAAGAGCACAGTAGTTCTCAACCTTTTGATCTCAGGTATCAAGAAGCAAATGGTATTGTATCATATCACTTTCTAAGCCCAGATGCTACCTGCATATTTTCCCCCATATTATGCAGAAAAAGCTATTGTTCGCCCTATGTGGAATAGGTGTCCAAAAACACAGCTGTAGAATGCATAGCAGTGCTTCAATACTGTCCACACCAGCCTCAAGAAGAACATGGTTATTTGTAAGGTAATTTGCCTGCATTTGCCAATTATAAAGATAAGGCATTTGAGAAACCTTAGATGCTTTCTATAGAGCCAATAACAAACTAAAAATTGACTTTGAGAGCTTTTGGACATCAAAAATCTTAGATTATTTTACAAATTAATTAAAGTCTTTGATTCCATAGATTATCTTACTGAAATGACATTTCCAAAAACAACTGAGTTCACATCCTGTGGGTTGACTTTTCCTGCCTGCAGCGCTGCCTGTGTGGCTATGACACCCAGATCTGTTGCAGAGAGGTTCTTAAGTTTTCCTCCAAAAGCACCAAATGCTGTCCTTTTTGCAGCCACAATATACACCCCTGATACAACTATGGACAAAAATATTGCTTTTTATAGAAATGTACCATCATTAAAGCATTACTAGAGATAAAATGTTTCAAAATTTTGAATCACAAGAGTTTTCCAGCATGATGGGGGTCTGCACTAATAAACAGATCAAGTTTATAAATATAATGTTTATATAATGATGGGGTCAGCACTACTAAACCGGTCAAGTTTATAAATATATAATGTTTATATAATGATGGGGTCTGCACTACTAAACCGGTCAAGTTTATAAATATAATGTTTATATAATGATGGGGTCTGCACTACTAAAAAGGTCAAGTTTATAAATATGATATAAATATGATTAAACAATCGTTAAGTATTTCCAGGCTAAAAATTTGATTGAAAAGAATCAAAATGAACCCATCCTATTTTAGTGTGCAACAAGGAAGGATTTCTTAAGTGTTGAATTGTGGTAATCTACTCTATATCAAGTTATAATCTAGTCCATAGACAGTATAAACCAATGTTTCCCAAACTTTTACAAGTGATACCCCCCCCTTCAAAGGAGAAAAGTTTTGTTACCCCCTTCTTAGCTTTCTACGTTCCATATCTATATATATTGAAGGGGAAAGAATACTTGAAAAGTTAAGGGCAAGACATGGCCTAGATTGCGCTGATGTGCTAAAAATAAATAAATAAAACAAATAAAAATTTTAAAATGTTCTGTACAGTAGAAAAAAATGATTTCTAGAGATAGAAGAGGAGTGAGATAGTAGCTGGCTTGGGGTCTGGGACAGAGCCCTGGCGGCAACTCTTGCTTTGCGCTGTGAGCATCAAAAATCCATTCTCCTGGTGTCGAAAACTTTTTCTCACAGAAAGAAGAGTTCATGTCAGAAAAGGTTCTATTAAAAAGGGATAAGACGTCCCAAAAAGAATGTCAAATTAAGTCTAGCAAAGAAAGAGGCAGCACTGGTCAATACTATTACATGGGGGAAATTCAAGATTACAAATATTGCTCACATATTTCTATAATGGGTTGAGTAAGACACTTTGTCAAGGACTTTTTTTTTCTATGTAAAAGTTGTCAATACAACAATGCACAAGAATTTTAGGAGAATCAATCGTTATGACCTAAGAAAATTGAGTTGAATGTTTTTTTAGAAGTGTTTTTAACAAAAGTTGTGAGTCGATGTTGTCGCAGATGCATCTCATAAAAATGGTATGTATTTTAAATGGTCCTTCTTACAAGATGAAAGAAGCTAGGTCTCTTGCTTAAAATATTTTAATTTTTAAAAATTGTCATTTAATTTGTTAATATTCAAAATTGGATATAGAACTACAATGAAAATAATGGTTGCCTGGTCATGCAGTTTGCGTGCTAGAGTGTCATTCAGATTTATTGATGGCCCAGGTTCAAACCCTGCCCATTTCCCATAGTCCTGGGAGAGTTTTGGACTAGGAAGTAAATTATCTTCAACTCTGAAGGAACATTCAAAACATATAAAACATTTTTTTAAAAATATAACACTTTTAAGTAACTTGAAAATTGAATTGACCAGCTTTGCCATCGTCAGGAAGGCCCAACTAACTTGTCAGGCTCCACAGTTACAACAGTACAGTTTGATAAAAGCTAGCACTGACCATTACATAATAATGATAATCATGCACCACAGATCTATCATGAATCAGATTTCTTATTCTGTATTATATGTTAGTGCCATTAGAGCATGGAATGGGTTGCGTGAAACACCAGGAAAACCAACGACGTATTTATAGACAGAGACTCGACTGTGGCCTTTTATCAGTATTAAACCATCATCTGTGTTTTATAACCGTTTGGACTTAGCTTCTTCAATTGTTAATTTGTGTGCGTCTGTGTTCTTGTTGGTTACTCGCATTGAATACACCCGAACAAGAAACTCAGACATCTCCAGAATAATCTGTCGAAGTCAGACAGGCATCAATATAACTATAAGACGGTAGGCGTATCACATTAGCTATGTATAGATCTACATAGTAGGCCCCTACATATGTAGATCTCGATTGCAATAACTGGGCCAATGGTCTAGATTTAGTCTAGATCTACAGCCCCATACAGACTAGGACGTTCTCAAACTTTCTGTCATTCAATTCTAATCTAGACTCTACTCTCTAGAGAATCTAGATATCTAGTCTAGATTCGATTAGACTAATTATAGATCTAGATATAGACTAGAATATGTAAAGTAATTTATAGATCTAGACTGACTAGACTAGACTTTACTAAGCCTAAGGCGCCTAAGCCCTACTATTCTGTACTTGTAGACTGTAGATCTAGAGCTCTAGAATCTAAAATAGATTGAGAAACCTGATTCTGCGCATCTAGTCATGTAAACTTAAACTAATACCCTAGAGCCTAGATGTAGACTAGAATCTAGATTTAGATTATACTCTAGTCTACATAAAATAAAAACTGAACTTGAACCAACCTTTTGCAACAACCATTTTAGAGAGTTAGCCTCAGGCTCAGTTTATCAAATCAAATATTTTCTTGGGTTCAGATGATGAAGTTTAGACTTCAAAATGATCAACGCATGCAGTTCCAAAGGCAATGTGAATCAGTGAAGTGAAACAAACAAGTTCTGGACTATGAACACACACATACAGTTATCTTGATCGAAGTACAAAGTTCAGAAAGATATATTTTATACCCTCCAGTTGGTTGACCTGATAAATCAGCTAGACTAGATCTAACACTTGGAAAACTTTCTTTAGTAGTTTGACCTAACCTTTGGCCTAGATACAAACTCTTTTTTTTTATTAATTGGTCTCTATTACCTGTCACATGACTAGCAAAATGGTGTCACAAATCTTCATTAAAGAAGGGAGAACTTGTCCACGTCCCTAGCCTATATTATACAGTATACACATGTATCTGATATGATTTAATTAATATATTATGTTACCGACATAATCCGGCATAAAAATATAGAATTCCTAAGCATTCTATAGAATGCCCGAAATGTCAAAGCAAAGTGAGAAATGATTTCTCCATTTCCTACTTTGCCTAGGCATTCTATAATATTATAAGGCTTGTCTTCGAGTCCGAAGATTAATGAGAAATGCTTATTTTCCGTGGTTACGCGGCCCAGCTGTGACCTACATATTTTGCCACATCTCGGGCAAGCATTACCATTGTCCTCCTGTGGTCGACTAAGATTTTCTTTTCGCCATCTGCGTCTGTCCTCGGCAGCGGATTTTCTTTTCGTCTCAAATGTGTATTCCTCGGCCTTTGTGAGTGACTTCCAGCTGTCTCGTTCTGAGGCCGAATGCGACCAGGTGCTCTCTTCTATGTCAGCTAAGGCAAGTTGGCGCCTTAGCTGGTCTTTAAAGCGATTCCGTGGGGCACCTTTGTTACGTCGACCACCTTTTGAGCTCACCAAAAAAAAAAGACTGCCATTCTATAACGTGATAAATGATGATTTAATGTATTTTTTAAAAATAATATAAATTTCTATTATTCATTTTTCTACTCGCCTGTTATCTGAATTATTAAGTCTTGCTCTTTATAGTGTGGCGTATGTTTAATTATGCCAGTTTAATCGTGCATGCTTTGTACAACTCCACTGTACTAGGGAAAAATGTTGATACAAAATTTAAGAAGTTTTCATAATGTGCTGTATGAAAGGCGAAAGAGAATATAAGTCTGTTACGTAATGAAGGCAAACTGTTATAGTTAGAATGTTTTTTGTTTGGTGTAATGCACAAATTGTAAGACAAATTTCCATACGGACAATAAAGATTATTATTATTATTATTATTATTATTATTAAAAACACGACCACTATATAAGAAGGAATCACTGGACTAGATATTGATCAAGCAGATAACAGGTTTAGTTGTGGTGATCGTGAAAAAGACAAAAGCGAATTTATCATGTTGAACAAGGCTTCAGAGCGATTCTTTTTTTTTTTTTTGTCTGAAATATTGACCTAAAAAGTGCTTGTTAACATAATAATTAATTTTGCAGCGGAGGACTTATAAGCCTAGTTTTAACGTTCACTCTGTCTTGTTTTTATTTTCTGTCCTCCTTGGGGAGGCTTTATCTCTTTTACTGTCCTCCTATGGGTTTGAATTAAGCCTCAGTGGGTCTCACACCTCAGTGGGTCTCACGGTCTTTTTTTCTCAACATACGAGAATTTATAAGAACAAAGGAAAAGTTGGCAATACAATAAAACGTGTACAAAAAGACTTTTCTTTGTTTTATCGTTTTAACTCTTTCTCTCCTAATAAACGATACCATCGTTGATTTGACCCCATTAAATTCAATGTTTGATTTTTATAAACTTTAATTGTGTGTTTTATAAAAAGAGCATGCATTCTCCTATAGTTCTAGACCAAAAGTAGCGTTTTCTGAAACAAAAGATATTGAAGTGAAATCAAATGTGAAAAAAAAGAGCAATTCAGTCAGAATGTGGGAAAAAATTACGGAGGCAAAGAGTTAAACGATACTTTTCAATATATGAGTTCAGACAATCGATTAGAACATTATTATATTGATTTTGTATTTGTATTTAAGAAGAAACTAACAGAAATAGTTCAAAATAAGAGCAGCATCTATTTATAAGAGTTTATTAATTACATTGATTCTCTTTTGCTGCTTCGTGTAGACATTTAGACCCCCTCGATGTTTCAGCATCTTTAATTTCTCTATTTTGTCTACTTAGAAGAAACTTAAAATGTTTATATTTACTAATGTATTTTACTATATAAAATACGATTTTTAGATTTAAAAGCTATTTGCACTTAGCATAGGGTATAAAAACATGGGTCTACAAGTACAAAGGTATTTTTTAGTTTAGTTCTTTATTTCCAATAAAGTTTGGGATCAGTATCGCCGCAGGATTTGCCAGGCTGTAGCATGGTGTAGCTCCTGATTTTTCCTCAGGGTTGTCTCCCGAAGCCTTGTTTGGGTATAGCCGCAGGGCAGCGGAGGTTTGGATTCAGAGTTTTCCTTCTCCTAGATGGGTAGCCAACCAAGGCTAACGAGCCCCCTCCTGCCCGAAGCTTACTGGTTTAGGCGCCAGTTGCATGCATTTGCCCCTTCTGTCCGTGGTAACGGTTCCGCCGGGCTCAGTAACTGAACCACACGTGAAGGCCAGGAGTTGGACTGCTTGTCAGAGACTATTTGAGACGCATGCCATTGGTAGCACTATAAAGGTAATGATGGGCTTAAAACCATTACCACTTCCGGCGTTAACAACCTTGCGGAACCACAACCTTTCTTATCACTTATTTATACACACATTATTTCCCCGACACCCAAATCTCGAATCAAGATAAACTTCTGCACTATTATTTCTTTTACCTGACAACACAAGAATCAATTTGAAAAATTAACTAATAAGTTAATTAACTATTGGTAAATAAATGTAGTAGACTTAGGAATAATATAAACTAGTAGACCCGCTGTGGTAGCATACGCCTCAAGTGAGTGACGGGTGAACACTTCCTGAAAGACACAGTTGTCCAAATGGGGTGGACAAACCACCTTTAGTGTATGAAAAGAAGGAACTCTGGAGAGAGCAACATACAATTGTCATTGACTGAAAACAGGTTTTGGAATACGTGCATATTATTTTGAACGTTTGGCCTTCTGCTTAATTAATTGTCATGGCAAAGGCAAATCTATCAGGGAATTGACTGCGCCGATATGGACGTCAGTAAAAAAAAAATACACTTATAAATGTAATCAAATATAGAATGTAAAGAGAAAGAATATTTGTTCTCCCCCCCCCCCCCCCCCCATTCTTTTTTTTCTTTGAGCCTCACTCTAGTCCGACTTGCAGAAATAAAATAGTTATCTTTAAATGACTCTTTCTTCGTGGGTTAGAGAGTCGGCGTGCGTGCGTGTTGTCCCGCATGGTTTGGGCGACAAAGAGAATTATATATATATATATATATATATATATATATATATATAGAGAGAGAGAGAGAGAGAGAGAGATTGGTATACCGTATTCTGAACAAAATGCAACTCACTACAAAACACATCTTTACACTCTGGCGTTCAGGAGTCGCCTCTCCTACCTGACCACATGACGCCTTCGTTAACCGTGGGCCACAGAAACAGAAAGAGCAAAGAAAAAAAAAAGACCTTATTTTGATTTCAAGGGCCCATATAGGCATATTTCAAATAGCTTAGGGCCTTATCATGTCTAAATCCAGTCCTGATAATGGAAGTAGACTCTGAGTGTATGAACAAAAACATTAGAGAAACAGTTACGAAACAATTTCTATACTATAACTTTTATTGATGGCATCAACTTGCAAATGCCATTATAAAATTATTTACAACTTTAGCTTTACAGAAACAAATTTTTTTTTTTTTTTTTGCTTTGTTCAGGTTAGACATTGCATGTACACAGAAAGAGTTGTTTTTTTTTGTTCAATTCAAAAACATAAACCGTTTACAAGTGATTTAAACAAAACACTTTGAGATGCCAAATGAACATCCGATACTTTTGTATTCAGAGACATACGTTTTAAATTGCTTTCAAATGAAAAAACAACAACATGAATATACAAGCAAACAAAATAAATAAATAATTAAACTACATAAACTACAATGGAATCCGTTCAATTCGAATTCTCAAAGTTTGATTTCGCTTCAACAGGGGAAATAATAACAGAATAAGATTGATATCTACAAAATTACTTCGTCAGACGAGAAAGTGATTCGCATTTTATGTTTGACATTTTTTCTACTGAGTGTTCACGAAAATATCGTAATCATCTGCACTATCTCGGGCAGGTATTTTTTTTTTTGTTGGCAGAATTTTAGTCATTGGTTAACATGCATGGCTAGAATGACATAGAAACACGCGTAGGGCGTAATCATCTTCTTTTTTGAAGTAACGTCTGTATTTCCGAACCGCAGTAATATGAAGAGATTACTACTTTCCCTTCACACGATTCTGAGATAAAAAATTAACTGAAATATTCTGTTTAGGAACTAGAAGATAATCTAGATCTAGCAAAATATTGGACCCAACGATGACCTGCTAACTATTGTAAAAAAAAATACAACTGCACAAACTAAAACTCTATTGCAATTTCTTCGAGGTTTGCGAAGACCTGCCTTCAGGGAACATTACCAGGACAAAGAAGAAGAGGCAGACCGAAAAAGCGAGAAGACAACATAAAAGGATGGATGGGCCTGCCATTGAAAGAGGGTTCTATTCAAGACAAAAGAGAGAAATGTAGAAAGACTGTCAACAGATCTTATGTGGTGCCCCAACGGTCCTAAAGACTAATCGAAGTGATTATTATTGCAACACAGTTCATGCTGTCTTGTTGGAGCATTCTGTGACATGGGGGGTCAGGTGAGAGGGGAAGGGGTGGACAAACTTTGTCGCTCATTAGGCACACCCTTGCTGAATAGTTTAACACCTATGCATTGCCTTACACAATTTATAGACCTAGCACACTATCTTTATGTCTGTTTCTGGTCGTCTATAATGTGTAATATTATTCTGCAATAAGCTTGATTTGAATTACAATTATTAAAGTTAAAAGAAATTGCGCATCTTCAAGTCTAAATTTAGAAACATCATAAACTACCGTCTTAAAACGCACAGTGCGATGTTTGAAATCGATCGATAGCAGCGCGTGCTTGTTTCGGTCAATTAAAGGTATACTGCGCAAGACTCGTTTCGACAGCTTTATTGACATAACTGGAGCCGGGAAGAATTGAGCTAAAAAAAAGCTGATTAAATGACTAAAAAAAAAAACCCTTAGTGAATTCGAATGAAGTGGAATTTCGTTTCATGCGAGTTCAAATTTGCCACCGCATATTAAATCAAGAATGTCAAGCATTGTGAAGAAAATAAACATGTCAATTAAAAATAAAGACATAGTCATACAAGCGAAAAAACTTCTGGTGAATCAAAAGATAACCAGCCATCTTGTATTCATTTGGCAGTGGAGATCAACCAGTTGAAGTCTGATGGCAAGGGCAATGTACAACCTTTGACCTTTTCCAAAAAAAAAAAAAAGGGGGATTTGTGGCTGAGAGGCCCAAACCACTTGGCTACCTAACAAGGGGCCCGAATTCCGACTAGAGCAGAATTATGTTTGTTGAGTGCCTAAAGGTATCACGAAAACCATCTCTCAGATACGCCCTTGTCAACAAAAGAGATTGGACCATACGCCCTTGTCAACAAAAGAGATTGGACCATAGCGTACTGAGCATGCTAAAAGTATGAAAGATGCGCTCTATCTGATATATAAAAGCAATTAAATAACACAACAGGATGTGCCTCAAATGTTTATGACTGTCCACGGATGACTTTAAGCCTTATCCAAGGGGATACCGAATATGGGATGATACCTAAACTCCTAAACTCCAGAGTTTAAAAGATATAAGCACTTAGCAATTAGTGAACTTTAACAGCTTGGAGAGAGAGGGGGGGACTACTGTGACGTCACCATGGTTCCGATTATAGCTAATGCCCAGGCATTCACCACATTACTTGCTGTAGCTTATGAATTCTAGTCTACCACCCAGATCACGTGTCTTGGAAGAAGTGCTGAATACACGTAGCCAAAAAAAAAACCTAATGCAACTCAGTTCTTCATAATATCTTGAAATTTTAAAGTGCTAAGTTCAAAGGTTACTTGCCTCAAACCATAATGCCTTTCAAAAGTAGTATCGTATAAGAAATATATTTAAAAGGCAAGTGCACAAAACTCTCATCAAACTGTATTACAAAGGGAGATTACAAAGATATTGTTGTACTGAAAGACGTTTTAAGTCAACAACAAGGAGTGGATAATAACATAGTCAAGACATCATTATACATTTAAATTTAAATAGAACATATTTTTGACTTTAACTCTAAGTACTTCATGGACATTACTCTTTATAAACAGCATACAATATTTAATATAATTCAGGTTATACATTTCTTTCTCTGAACAGGAGTCTAATACTATAGTAACACAGAGCATTAGAATAGTTGATAAAATGTAAATAACTAATGAATACACAAACAGTATACAAACGGCTCATATGCTCATGAACTTGGTGAGTATATTACGAGATCATTGATAAACTATGTTTTTTTAAAAAGCATGAAATCGTTTTTCGTTCCCTTTTGTCACGAAAGTCAAATATTCTAAGTTCTTTCGCATGTAGAAATTATGATGAAGTTGGCAACGTTGATATATCTTATAACAGAGCTTCATTGAAATGTAGTTTTTTTTTTGTGTATTTATTAATATTTCCCAGTTTTACTCTTGTTCATTTTAATAATTTTTTTCTCAGGTTCCATTTTATTTCCCTTACATTTCTCCACATCGATTGCTCTTCTTTTCCTCAATAACGGTATTTTTGGTATGTTTTATTCTATCAGAAAACAATTGTGGAGAGTCAAACAACAAAAAATCTTCATCTCTAATCTCATGCTTTTTACAGTTATTATAGAATACTCGTAACATTCTTGGTTTAAACCCACCTCACAATGACAATCGTATCTTAATCAACGGGGGCAAATAATTGCACTGGAAAGCTGGAGATGCATAACAAGTGTTATGCTTCTGTTATGACCAGTTTTGGGATGTAAACATTGTTTGAGTGAACTTATAAGTTTTCCAGCATGGAAATAAAAGAAAATAAGCAATAACGTTTCAAATGTACTTAGTGACATATCTTCATATCAATAACAGGCTTCAGACATTCCCAATATCAAATCTTTTGACACACATTTGGTCATGTGACAGCAATTAGTCATGTGACAGCATTTGATCCCTGGTAGCATTTGGTCACGTGAAGGCAATTAGTAGTATTGAACATACATGCATACCAAAATATGTCAAAAATCATCTCATTTATGGATTAAAGAAAGCTAGACAACTTCCAGGAGGCTGTTGATTCTACGATCTAAATTAGTTTACTGTGATATAACTAGTGTTACTGAGATCGTCAGTAAAGAGAGAACCGCTACCAGGAAGACATGACAATGAATCAGTGGACTTGAGTTCCTACTCCCGCATGTGTAACAGCAGTCTACAGCCAGACCAGCACATTTGGAGCTCTTGCAGGCCACTGGATTTTTGTCGCCGTACTCACATCCTGAGGAAACATGAAGCATTAATATTTTTCAATTTAAATTAGTGATCGCTGTTATGGAGTGTGTGTTTCTATGGTGACGGTGGGAAGAGGTTAGCGATTGGTTGTGAATGATGCAACACAGGTGGCATTGTCGTCACTTGGTCTTAGTTAGGACAGACGACTCCAGAACGTGAGAATGAAAGGTTGTGTTATTGTAGTGAGGAAGATTTTGTTAACAGATATTGTTTCTAAAGTCTGCTACATTTATTGAAGCACAGACTCGAATACATGGTGTGGGCTTTGCTGTCAAGAACAGTCTTCTTCCCATGATAGTCCCTCCAGTTGGTGGCTCGGAACGGCTTCTAAGCATAAGTATGATGACAGCATCTGGAAAAGTCCCTCTAATTAGTGCCTATGCCCCCACACTATGCTTGCTTCAGGAGGACAAAGACATGTTCTATGAAGACCTCAAAGAAGCCATTGCGAACACTCCTCAAAAAGAACATATGATCCTTCTAGGTGACTTCAATGCCAGAGAAGATCAGATCACACTACCTGGCCAGACTGCCTTGGGCTTTTTGGAATAAAAAAAATGAATGAGAACGGACAAAGACTGCTTGAATTCTGCACATACCAAAAGCTCTGCATTACCAACACATATTTCAGAACAAAACCACAGCTCTGTGTCTTATGGAGGCACCCTAGGTCTGGGCACTGGCACCAGCTGGATATGATACTGACACGAAAAAGGGACATTGGAAATATACTGCTGACACGTAGCTACCAAAGCGCGGATTGTGATACTGATCATACTTTAGTATACTGCCGGACAAGACTGCTGCCAACTAAGATCCACACATCACAGGGAAAAAGAAAACCACGCCTGAATACCACTAGCACAAAAAATCCTGATCTTTACACCGAATTTGTGAACGAATTAGAGGAAGCTTTTTAAAAAAAAAAAAAAAAAAAACTACATTTATTTCATGTATCACAAGTTGATTTTGTCTATAAAATAAATAAAGTTCTATTTAGTTTTGTTCACAAAATGAAGTTATTCAAGTTATTGGAAGTTTTCTTAGTTTAGATATATTATTTCTTCAACGGTTTAGTGATACAAGTCAACTACCAGTAGTGACAATCGCTTTACTTAAATCTTTTGGTAAACTAGCTCAATATATTTCATATTTTGAACAATAAATATTGTTGTTGAACTAGGCATCTATGTTCGAAACTTTAGCTGTTCAGTAGAAGTTCAGACATCTGTGAATTTATTTACACCTATTAGCCTCAAGGTTGTTATCGCCGGAAGTGGTAATGGTTTCAAGAGGCCAATGACATCTAAAATACTTCAAAGTACTTCGAGTATCGTACTGACTGCAGACCTAAGGACGGCTCTGCGCCTCTTTTAATCTGGGGTCTAGCCGAAAGGAGCCTCTTCGCGCCATGGAAGCAACGCCACTGTTTTTGACCCGATAGGCGTTTAGTAATACTAATTAGAGAATCGACCTATAAATATTTAAGATTTGTCCAATATACAATGGTGTCATGTGTAACTATTGATGAATAACCTGTATACATACTAGATAATATGTAATCTAAATATAGTTTTCCTAATTTGTGTAAAATATTTAAGAAAAATTCAAAACATCACTTAAAAATATTACTTTGCTGTAAATGAATCATTTCCTTAAGGGGAGGTGCACCTAAAAAATTTATTTTCGTTAATATTTATCAGAAACATATCAAACTTGTATGGTTGATACAGTTACTCATCCTGATTTTAAAAACATAGAAAAAATGTGTCTGACTTTTGTGGTTGCCATGGAAACGGCCGCCATTTTGTTTTTTGTATATGATTTTCAAAATGCTATTTCTCTTTAACTAATAGACAAATATGAGTCAAATCTTTTTCATTTGAAAAAGAAAACAACAAAGAATAAAGTGACATCTCAAAATTTATTATATTTTAATATTTGTTTTCAACATATAACAGTAAAGTTGATCATTCATTTTTTTTAAAGAAAAATATATATTTTTTACATTCATGTCAATACAAAATGAAAACCTAACAAAATATTTAAAAAATCAAGATGTCACATGAAAGTATTACAATAGATCTTTAAGTGTTTCAAATTTCATGTAAATATCTTTAATGGTTTTAAAGATTTATAAATTTTAGTGAATGCATTTTTGGAAAACGGCCATTTTGAGAAAAAACTGATTTTAAATAAAATGATGTTTGTAAAACTAAGATAACTAACTATATTTTAATATATAACACTTGTAAGTTAAAGAACAACATGTAAACTAGTGTTATTCAAAATTTCACATCATTAAACCAACTAGTTCTTAAGTTATAAGACTTTTAAGAAGACTAATTAAGAAAAAACAGATATGAGAAAAAAAAGCAAAACTTGAGAACTTCCATAAAAGTTTTAAAAATGTCCAGATGAATATGAAACTCCTTCAGCTTTAATAAACTGCAATTCTTTACATGCCTTAGCCTCATTTCTTAATAACAGTCTCCTTTTTACAACTTGTTTTTTTAATCTTGATTTGCTGCAAATATTCCAAATACATGAATGAAAAGACTCATTCGCATTTTGAGTTTAGCCAAGCAAACATCGTTGTAGAAGTTGAGGCTCTGACAATCTTTTGTATATAGGCTTCAGATGTTCTGCTAGTAAGTCATAATTGAGAGGCGTATGTAGATTATGTTTACCAGGCTTTACATTTTTTGCCTCACACGATTTATAAAAACACCAAGAATCTGCACCTGAAGGACACAGATGATGCATCGGCCTCTTATCGGTCGAAAAATTGTGATACATGCTCGCAAGTATAGCACTTCTCATTTGCTTAGCATCATTGTGTTTCCGTATCGCTCTGGTGTAATACTTGGACAGTTTTTTTTATTGTTTGTTGTGTACGTTTTCCTACACCATGACCTCAAGGTGAAATTCCTTTCTTGCTACGATCTGTAACCAAATTACGGAGTGCAGTGCCCATCCTTTCCCCACATGGTTGACACACTCTTCTTTTGTTATAGGTACATCTCCATAGGGTTTTATTTCACAGACTTTATGAAAGGCTTAAGAATCACCATCTGACAACATAGTGGTGTAGCGCAATTTGAACTTCTTAATGGATCTCCTCCACAAGATCTCAGCCGCATGTGTTTCCATCATTCCAGATGATCCTGAAAAATTTAAAACAAAAAGTTAGTGGAAAGACAATAAACTGTTTTGTATGCTGTTTTTAAATAATTTAAAAAAACATGTCAGTATAAAAATGAATTTAGATTTTAATTACTGTAAAAGGTTTTAAAACAATAGAAAAATATCTCACCTGTATAGTTGATATCGCAATCAGGTTTGTGGGATTCAAACCATTCTTTGTAGAGTGCAGAAGATTGTGCTTTTAGTCTAGTACCAGTTGTGCTACAAGTTTGGCAAAAGCTAGATAGTACTTCAAAATCAATGACATAGCCTGTCAATACATCTATGACACAGCTAACACCTATCATTGATTTGTGTCCTCTGGTCATCCAAGTACCATAAAATGAAACGGCAATGTCCAAAATGTCATCATCACTTAGAGCTGAATTGCTATTTTTTGCATGTTTCTTTCTTACAAGATGGATAGTTTTACTATGCAAAGCCTAACGAACATCTTCAGCATCCTTATAAATGGACTTTGTCCTGTTGTAGACATTGTTTGGCTGATAGACCCGGTAGGTCTAAATGTTCACAAAAATTGTTGAAAGTTAATGGTCCTAGTCCACACAACGAGGAGGCAACAACTGCAGATGTGTTGATGTGTTTTTTATCATTGAGTGAGCGTTCAGATGTAAAAACATCATTCATTACAGTGCCACAAGTTTCAGTTTTAATACAAGTCCGAAACGACTGTTGTCATCTGAATGGAAAGTTAGACCATCAGCATTACAATAAGGACACAGAAGAGGTGAAAGCAATTTTTCAATTTGACTAATGTCAATGATTGTTCTATATGCTTGTTTAGCTGATTGATCATTAAATAGAGAGCTAGAGCTTTCAATGTCCATAGCAGGAATATGAATAGCTTTTTTTTTGGAACTTGTTTGCATAGACACCAACACAGACAAGTTAGCTGGAGTTGAAGGAGCTGGTGTTACTTTGTCTAGATCTAGTTCATGATCTTTTCGACATAGGCCTACAGTGTTCTTCATCTTGGCAATCTTGCGAGCCTCTAGAAGTTGCTTACTTCTTTTTTTTAATCTTCCCATGGCTAGCATTAGAGCTAGAATCTAGAATGTCTAGAGCAGTGGAGCTAGATTTAGATGATAGTAGACTAGATGTGATGACTGATGATAATTATGGATAAGACTTAGATCTAGTCAAGCTCAAATAAGAATGAACTTGAAGACAATCACTGAATAAGTCACAATCGTAGAAGTCTAAGCTCTAGAATATTATCAATATAGTCAGATCTAGACTATATATCTGCAATCCAGCAGAGTCGCCAGAGAGACTAGTCTGACCAGTTATAGATCTAGTGTTGATAATTCTACTTACAAGATGTAAGAAAAGCAAGCACAGAACATATAAAACGTTTATTTTAAGATACTAAAACTGTTTAGGAAGTAAATGTTAATTTTTCACATACGATAATTTCAACACGCTGTAGGCAGTTCAGCCATTTATTTTCGATAACCTGAGGTACACAAAGTCGCTAGGGGAATCCTAAGAATAGACCAATCAGAACGCAGCATTTATAAGCGGTCTATATTTACACCAAAAGTAATCAAAACGAGTACGTAAGTTTCTAAATATAGCGAAAATGTGCTAATAAAAGATTAGGAATTGATGCCAAATTTTAAAAGACCTTTGGACGCTGAACAAATTGATACCAAATATGACTATTTTTTTTGCAATGCACAAAAATTATTAAACCTGTAACTATGGAGAATTTTTGCATTTTCTTATAAAATCGTCATTAATATACACCCAAAAAATGTAAAAAAATATGTTTTAAAGCATTATTTAAAAAAAAATTAAAGTACTTATCAAGTAAATAAATGGATAAGCTATCTAAATATGATTAAATCTAAAAATCGATTTTCAGGTCCAAAATCACACCATCCAAAGAAAAAAAATATTAGCCTTGCCTATTATTCCAGAGTTTGCTCTTCTGCATGAGGCACAGCAGTTCAGCATCATCTTCTCCTGGTAGCAATACTCTGGGTTCATAATGGATGCAGTCGTGCAGGACATGTTGTTAACCAAGACGCCAGGGTTGTCCGCGCACTGCCCAGAGATCTCCGCCTTGGGCTTGGGAGCTAAAGGGGATACAAAAGAAAAACTGATGTTCATCAGCCGACTGCGGTCTAGTAAGTAGTAAAGTTCCCCCTTTCAGACCTTGGGGTCTATAGGGTCGATGTTGTAAAGGCCACACGACACCCTCGTCATTCGTAAACCTCAGAAATAGATGAGCGGTCTAGTAGTAACATATACATTTTTCCCGATGCTTATCAGTAGGCGCGGTGGCTGTGCGGTAAAGCGCTTGGGATTCCGTACCCGATCAGGGGTCGAATCCTGATTTATTATTTTGGGATCTCCGGGCGCCTCTGTGTCCACGCAACATCAGTTGGGGAAAAGTAAAAGCGGTTGGTCGTTGTGCTGGCCACATGACACTCTCTAACCGTAGGCCACAGAAACAGATGAGTTTTACATCAAGTGCCCTATAGACCGGTCTGAAAGGGGAGCTTATTTCATATTTATATTTAGACCTATATTTAGAATTAAAAATGTTTGCTGAAGTCTTGTATTGGATGATTTCCCTTTGTGTAGAGAACATAAAGGTTTTCATCCTTTTATATACCGCCTTACTGTGACTTATCATAAAACATATCTTTGGCATCTGTTGTCGATCTCAAAATTAGGATCACTAGACCCGAGTACGCTATTTTACCTCAACGTGGCACTCGGATGGAAACGATCGCTAGAGGAAGTGGTTAGGCTAAATGAATAGCAAAACAAAACTCCTGTGGGAGTGTCCCATTGCACGGTGCGGAGTTGAAAGAGAGCTTCCACGTCCCTGTCGATAATCCATGCTCGTTCCTCAAGGGACCGTTGCACTAATGGCGAGTCCTGCATGGTTAGCTTGGTACAACATAGGAAAATGGCGGAGGTTCCCGGTGTATTCGGCCTTCGGCCATGCATTCTAGTCCATGCGCCCGGAGTGCCAGATACATTGGAAATAGCAATGTCTTACATAGGCATTGACTTGGACCTCTTCCAGACAGAAAGGTTTATTCAAGCAGGCTTACACGATTAGAGTTCGAAGAGCCTTCGGCTCAACTCTTTTCGACAATCACACGGATCACTAGGTACTAATCAAAGTACTTAGTAACATGTCCAATAAATTGCTGAACATTAACTCACTATTACTTATAAGCTAAATAACAAGCATAGAACAATGGCCACGAAACACCTCGTAAACCGTAGGCCACAGGAGCAGGTGACCTTTACATTAGTTTACATCATCTGCCCTATAGACCACAAGGTCTGAAAGGGGAAACTTTTTTTTGATCAGTAGAACTGAGAGATCTTTACATATGACCTTTCTACTGTTATATTCCTTACGTACCCATCATTTCAAATCTCCTAAATCTAGATCTAGATATATGGTATCGAATATTCTAGTTCGGTGCTAGGCCTATAGATCCAGACCTGTCTATGATCCAGACCTACAAGACGGTGCGCAAAATGTTTCTTAAAATTTAACTCTTTAATGGATACATGCGGGAATAACCGCTGAAGTATATGCATGTGGTATCCCGAAAGATATCTTATATGCTGAGCTTGTGGAAGGAGTCAGACCCAAGGGCCGCCTAAGACTAACATATAGAGATGTCTGCAAGCGAGACATGAGAGCCACAGACATCAGCGAAAGTATGTGGGAAAACATAGCCAAAGACCGGAGTGCATGAAGACAGACTGTGCGTGCTGGGACAACCCTCGCCGAGAACAAAAGAATTGAAGCGGCCTTAATCAAGAGTGAAAAAAAAAGAAAGCTGCCCTGTCCGCTAGCCCTGAATCGGAGGCATACACATGTATGAATTATGGCAAAGTCTGCCGCTCTAGAATTGGCTTGATTAGCCACACCTGATTCTGCCCCGTCTCAAGATTAAACCAAAACCAGTGACTCATCTGGACGCATCCATTGCCTTTCGAGACAAAAGGAACCATATAAGTGCGTTCAAGATAAGATTGTCTAGACTTTCAGACCAAATTGAATTTTTAAAATGTTATGATTTGCTAAAAGGAATTGTTACAATGAAGTGACGTGTTAATCAAAGTGTTAGCAGGTAATAGGATACTAATGGACAAGACTGGTATGGATGTAATTATGTTTTTTTAAAGACCAAACGCTGAACCACGATATATAAAAAACACACCAACAAACGGTAGACGATAGTTAAAAGGTGAAAACTAATGTAGACAAACTGACAGGAATGTAGATCTTTTTAATATATTTAAAACCATAGACATAAATAAATATAGACTGGAAAAAGGAAATAACTTCATGTAACTTGAAAACATGTATATCTATTGTTGTTGGATTTCCGAATTCTGAAAAGTTGCATGATCTTCAGTCTGAGAGATTTAACAAAATCTACACTGCTGTATAATAAAGTACACAAAATTGCAAGTCACAAATTTTCGTTTCATAAACTCTTTTATCAGCCAGGCTATATTTATTTATGTCTATGTTCAAAACACAATGGATTTACCTGGCGTTGTCACCTCCCTCGAAGGAGGTCGCACGCTGGTTGAGGAGCTCACATTGAGTGGTTCTCCAATGTTGCAAGTCTCACAGCAGTTTTCGGCTTCACCTTTTGTCGAGTCGCAGCTGTCGTTGGTACAATATGGATATTTGTTGCCGTATTCACAATCTGTGTGCGTATAACGGATAATTTTTATTTGAAATTAAGTGAGACAAGAAAAGACAGTATTTGAATGAATCGCTTTTGTTTATTCTTTCAATTGGTGTTTGTAGTTTTAAACGAGTAAAATATATTAAATTCTTTAAGGGGAAGAACTCTGCACTTACAAATATATATTTCAATAATTTATCAGTTATTTCCCCTATTCCATCTCAAACAAAATAATTGATTATGACTTATGTATCTGAATATTGTTTTAAAAGTTTTATTGAGTCTTTGTTCACAAGAGAAGTTTGTTAAGTTTATTGATTACAAATTTATATGCCTACATCGATTAGGCTGTACTAGCTGCTTGGTGCTACAATCCAACGACCTACTTCACCCAACAGCTTTTTGTAGGAAATGCTGCATCATATAATGTACAGATTGCTTGGGCATGTCGTCTGCTAAGATAAGGGAGTGCTGGCCAAAGGTGAAGGTTGTATTTCACTTTAGACGATACAGGCCCGGGATCTACTCACCTTTGAAAGGTCTGTAGAAGTCCTGGCATGACGCACAACAGCGTGTCCTGACCACTGTCTGGTAGCAATAGCCAGGATGACCAGAAACAAACTGGCGGCAAGTTTTGCCATTGAAGGCGACACCAGGCTGGTCTCCGTACGCGCATGTTTCTAGAGGAGAAATACAAAGTTCAATTTCTTTAACGTTAGCGAGCAACAGCATAACTAGTTAGGGCCGGGGAGGGAGATGTGATGTTCTTAAGGAAAGAAATGTTTTAAGGTTGCTAATTATATAAATGTTTTCGTTTGACGGCCAAATATTGTTCTGCGTCTATCTTGTACGCTGTGTTTTGGAAGAGCCAGATGGAATCAATGTTTCAAGGAGGAAGATAGTACAGTGGCTTCAAGGAGCCAGATTGTACCGTGGTTTGGAGGAACCAGATGGTACCGTGGTTTCAAGGAGCAAGATAGTACCGTGGTTTGGAGGAACCAGATGGAACCGTGGTTTCAAGGAGCAAGATAGTACCGTGGATTGAAGGAACCAGATGGAACCGTGGTTTCAAGGAGCCAGAAAGTACCTTGGTTTCAAGGAACCAGATGGTACCGTGGTTTCATTAAGCGAGATAGTATCGCGTCAAGTGTCTAGTTTGAGAATTACTGAATTAAGTGATACAATCAAAGACTTCCTTGAAATCAATATACTACAATGAGGTCAGCGTGACTCTAACAAAAAACAAAACAGACATAGGCATACTTACCATCAACTTGCGGAGAATTTGGTACGTAGACACAGGCCCCATCAATACATTGCTTTTTGAAGATAACAGAATATTAAAATATTTTTTGTGTTCATTGTTTGTTATTTAGCTTTTAAGTAATAGTGAGTTAATGTTCAGCAATTTATTGTACATGTTACTAAACACTTTGATTACTACCTAGTGATCCTAATTTTGAGATCGACAACAGATGCAAAAGATATGTTCTCTCGCATTCCCTTGGACACTTCCACAGGACTTTTGTTTTGCTATTCATTTAGCCTAAAGACTTCAGCAAACATCTTTAATTCTAAATATAGGTCTAAATATAAATATGAAAAAAGTTCCCCTTTCAGACTTTAAGGTCTATAGGGCAGATGATGCAAAGGTCATCTGTTTTTGTGGCCTATGGTTAGAGAGTGTCATGTGACCAGCATAACGACCAACCGCCTTTACTTTTCCCCAACTGATGCCAGGTACCCATTACAGTTGGGTGGACTCAAAGGCGTCAGAAGATCCCAAAATTAAAATCCCAGTCTTCACCAGGTTTGGAACCCCGGACCCTCGTTCGGAAGGCAAGCGCTTTACCGCCCAGCCACCGCGCCTCCCATAAATATTCAAGTTATTTAGAAACTTTTGTTCGCAAGATAAATCCATAAATAGCAAGCTTTCTTTTGGTGTATCCGGTGTACAGTATACAGAAGTGTTTATAAGTGTAGTATTTACCTTTTCACTCCCACAGGTTGTCCCCTGGGCCGCCTTTTCCTCAAAACAAATTCCCTTGCTCCCTGTGACTGGATCGTAACAGAACATGGACGTACAGATAGTGCTCACGTTACCAAACTCGGTGCCCTGAGGAAAATAACAAACAAAACAGGTCCGGATTTACCACAGTCGCACTGTGTCTTTAAGGTGGATTCCACTTTTTAAAAAAATATAACATTTCAAACAAAATATAACATTTCAAACAAAATATAACATTCCAAACAAAATATAACATTCCAAACAAAATATAACATTCCAAACAAAATATAACATTCCAAACAAAATATAACATTCCAAACAAAATATAACATTCCAAACAAAACGAACAAGAAGGAAATCCTATTTAAAGGAATAGAATGGAAGTGAGATTAAAGCAAAATTATATTTATTTTCTTCATAAATTAAGATTTTTAAATATTTTAAGTCCTTGAAGATGGTTGGAACCTCTACATAAATCCTGACCTGGGCCTCCCACTTACTTAAATCCGGCACTAATTACCTAACTATTGTTGACATTTAACTCTAGCACTAAAGACTATTTAGATTGATTGAGTGACATAAACTAAATATAGCAAAATAGCAGACATAAGAGAAAGGGCTTCATTTGTATCTTGTCGACTATTTAAACGGCCGAACATTCCGGGCTCACATAGGTCTCACCAGCCACACGAGGAGGCATAAAACCCCAGTGCAAAGCCCTCAGCCCCCTGGATGAGAAAGTGGTCATCATCGAACCACGATGGACGAACTATACATATATATAAATATATTTGAACATGCATGGCGTGAGGCTATACACCTAAACTAGTTGAAAGGCGCTTCATTGTGCTTGGAGCGTTATCTGAAGTTAAGATTCTAACTGAATTCTGAGCTTACCCGCCACAGTCCCTGTTATGGAGAGTGTGTGAGTGTGAGCATTAATATTTTTCACTTTAAATTTGTGATCGCTGTTATGGAGTGTGTTTGTGTGTGTGTGTGTGTGTTTATATAGTGACGGCGGGAGGTTAGCGACTGGTTGTGAATGGATGCAACATAGGTGGCAATGTCGTCAATTGGTCTTAGGAGAGAAAACTCCAGAACGTGAGACTGAAAGTTTGTGTTATTGCAGTGAGTTAGATTTTTATTAAACGATATTATTACTCAAGTCTACTGTATCGATTTCGTTTATCACAAGTTGATTTTGTAGATATTATAAATAAAGTTTTGTTTCGTTTTGTTCACAAAAGGACGTCATTCAAGTTTTTGAAGTTTTATTAGTTAAAAATAGATTACAACGGTTTAGCTGTCTATCAGCAGTTTGGTGCTACATGCCAAAAGCACCCTACCTTCCTGCACCAGGTTTGGACTAGATACAGCGGTTCTCAACCTATTATGCTCGGCGATCCTTTTTACAATCCCCCACTCTGCCGCGACCCCCACCCACACAGCTATAGAAGAATAGACAATACAAATCCATATTTTCGATGGTCTTAGGCGACCCCTGGAAAACTGTCAATCGACCCATAGGTTGAGAACCTCTGGACTAGAACTTATAATCTTGATTCCTAAAGGAACAATTGAAACTTGTACAGCGTAACAAACTGAGATGATTACAAAAACTAAATATTGTCAGCAAGTCGTACCCTGCAGTAACGAGACTCGTTTCCGTATTGATTACGACATTGCTGGTCAGGGGAGTACACCTCCCCGGGCATGTACTGGCTTACATCTGGCAGACTGGAGACAACGGCCTCGCTTTGGATGAGACATCTCTTGCCATTGCTGAGGAATAAAGCGAAGCTTGATAGACACGTAACACACGTGTAATCAGGGGCGTAGCTAGGAATTTTCCTTCATTTGGGGGCCCCTGAATTTTGCGTACTATTTAATATTTAGTTTAAAAAAAACCCACTCAAGTGGGGCCCCCCCTCAAGTAGGGGCCCGGGGGATTTTCAAATTCTCCCCCTCCTCCCCCCCCCCCACCCCCACTGTGTGTAGTGTTGTGGTGTTCTTTCTGTGTCAAAAATACATTTAGTTAAAGCTTGCGAAGGAAAGATATAACAAGCATAAAGAATTCTATACTAAACAAAGTTCGTTACATTTATCTTATTATCAGTGGCGTAGCTAGAGTATATGATGCCTGGTGCGGTAGCTCATCTTGATGCCCCCCCCCCCAAAAAAAAACAAAACAAAAAAACTAACTAATTAATAACATTGCAAAACCTTACTTTTTTTTTCAAAATAATATGTATTCATTAATCAAATATTGTTAATTCTTTCATGACCTTAACGACCTTTCATGACCGCAGCATTATCATAGCCTTGACCCCTGCAGTCCATTATGTCTAAGCCATCCAAACGCAATTTCTCTAAAATCATCTCAGCGATTCCAGCAGCATGCGTGTCCTTTGTATCAATGAAGTCAACAAAAGACTCACGAACCTGCACCCGTCATTCTTCATGACAACATACCGTACAATTTGGGAAATTTGATCCAGCTATGAGATGTCAGGTGTACTGTCAAAAATAATAGAGGAATATTTGGCTTGTTGATTTGTTTTTTAGCTTGATCCCCCAATATTGTAATAAATTCATTTTGTATTTGTGGAGACGTGTATGTATTCGGTCTGGAACAAAGCTTTGATAGTAATTTTACTAACTCTGTAGGTTTTCGTCTCTTGTATAATCAAATCTTGGGCCTTGTTGTCAATATTGTTCCCTACTCTCAGGCGAACTTCAAGTTCCCTCCAAGCAAGCGATGACTGAATGTGAGCTCTGCTGGTCTCATGTTTTTCTATTTTCGGGGATAACCTCCACCACTCATTGAATTCATCTTTGGATTGAAATGAAGATTTGGTACTTGCTTATGCTGAGAAGAGTGTGCAGGGGAAGCAAAATAAGGATTCTTTTTTTTTGGCGAATAACACATCCTTTTTTCTAAGAACTTTCTCGCCGTTTGACATTTGCTGGAAAAACCAAGCCTTTGAAAGCTTTCTAGCCATTCCTTTTGCTGATTCTTGATGTCTATACGCCTCTCTGAATTGACGTCCATACGCTGAGCTGTTTCAGATCCTTGAGTGAGAAGGTGTATGCGAATATTATCTGTGATGACATCAGGCCAATCTCCAATGTCGTTCAGTCTAGAGTTTATTATCCTGCTTTCTGTATTGTTTACACTGTCTGATGGTTCAGCTTCTTCAGTATGAATTTTTGAGGACATGCTTGTGTGCTGTCCTTTAGTCTCTAGAACCTGCGGTATTGAAGTATTTTCTTCCTTTCACGATGTCGGCCTCATCATTTTTTTCTGGATTCAATGATAACCGTCTCATCTTGCTTTGTCGCTTTTAATTGTTCAGTTAATTCATACCCATTAACAGCTCACCTATAGTCGGTGGACTCTGGCAATGATGTGACTTGAAATTGTCTCGATGCTTCTTTAGACTTAAGAAATTTAAGAAACGCACCTCACTGCAGTAAAAGAAACTGCTTTATGCGGATGAAATTGTCCTCTGGTCAACCGGCAAGAAAGCCGACCAAATACAGGCGGCATTACAAGCAGACCTCCAAACCATCTCCTCGTATTGCGACAAATGACAGATTCAGATAAACGTTGCCAAAACGACCTGGTCCCTGTTCAGCCTAGGGATCGACATTCTTGAGGCTTTATTAGAAAACACGCCAAATATCTAGGGGTAACCCTGGATAGAAAGTTGTCAATGCTCCAGCACGTCCAGGAAGTTGAAAGAAAAGCCTCGGAGAAGTTAGCGTTACTAAGAAAGCTGACCAGCACAAAGTGGGTGCCAAAGCTGACATGCTACGCACATTGTACTTAGGGGCAGTCAGATCACAAATTGAGTACAGCTCAAGTATATGCTAGTAAAACTGCCCTCGAATCACTCGACCGAGTACAATCACAGGCACTAAGGTTCATTTGTGGCACCTTTCGGAAAAGCCCAACAAACGCTGCTGAAATCTTAACAAACGTGACACCTTTACATTTAAGGAGGGAGAGGGCGGTACTTACAGCCTATGAGCGCTATAAAAGGGGCGACTCTAGGCTATCCACCTCAATATTAGTGCGACAGTGGAGAGAGAGGAACGGCATAAAATGCGATCGTTCCTCCACATTGCGGCCAATTTGTCAAAATCAGCTGGGCTCTCCACTGACAGAATCCCAATTAGAAGAATTAGTACTTCCTCTCCATGGAGAAGTCGGCCCCACAAATAAGCATGTCCCTTATAGGGCAAGAGGGAGCCACCAAGAGGCGATCAACACCTGCCATACTCCAAAACTTGGCATCAGCTACACTAAAGTCCTACCCATCAGATGCCATTTTCAGTTATACCGAGGGACCCCGATAGATATGGGTATGGGGCCTTTATAGTCTACCCAGACAGGACGGAACCAGAGATGCCGATTTCTCCGTCAGAGCTTAAAAGGGTTTTGAGGCGCCAGCCAGACAAGTCAGCCTTGAGCACAGTTCATCATTTTGTTTACGTTAAAGTATTACAATTAATTAGTTAGTTAAAAAAAAACTCGTAGAAAACAAAGGTTATCTTATTTAAAAATATTGACATTACAAAAGAATTATTACAAAAATTAAACTCTAAAGAATCATAAAGAAATTAATAAACTAAGACAATTGTTTAGAGCTAGAGTTTAGAAATATATTTGTAAACTCAATATCTAGATGAAACCAATGGACTAAACAATGAAGTAAAAAAAGGTTGGCCTATCTTCTTCTTCTTCTTTATATTACAGAGCATTGATCAGTGTAGTAACAACATGTACCGTGTGTCCGAAATAAATCTAGTCAATTAGATTCAAACTGTTCTATAGCTTACATTGTATTAAAAAATAGTCAAGGAGATGAAACAAAATAGCGCCATGACTAGTTTATAAATCGTTAGTTCATGTTTCAAATACAGTCGTTTATGTTTGTTCGTGTCCATACAATTAGTCGTTTTTACTGAAAGCTCAGGGAAATAGGAAATTAATACACACTGGGGGAATTTTGGTGCCCCTTTCCACTTGGTGCCCTGTGCGGCCCGCACCACCCGCACATTGGTAGCTACGCCACTGCTTATTATCCTATGGCTTTAAAACTAAAATTTAGTAATATTTTTCCTCTACACAGGATACACCAAAAAGCTCGCTAGTTATGGACTCCTCTCTGGTTTATGAGGTTTTCCAGTGAGAATTGCAGATTAAACTAATAAATAAATGAAATACGCTGAATTGGCGTTCTAAGTACTTATGATGTTTACATTCGCGAGGACATTACTACTGATCTGCTATTGCTATTTGCTATCTATTGAACCATTACACCAAATATATTTTAATCCACTCAATTCTTCTATTGGTACATACATTTCTTATTCCATACGCTAGAACAAATTCGTACACGTGCTCCTTCTTCCCTAGTACAATTGAAGAATAGGACGAGTGGCCTGAATCAGCCTAGGAAACAAACGACTTATTAGAGTTTAAGTCATTGACGAACGCGCATGACTAGATTGACACATGAAATGCATAGAACGTAATTATCTTCTATTTTTTGACGTCTGTAATTTATAACAAGAAGATAAGATACGGTTTAGCCAAGTCGGTATGCCTATATACGTTTTAGCCTAATTGGTACATACGGTTTAGCCAAGTCGGTAGGCCTATATACGTTTTAGCCAAATTGGTACATACGGTTTAGCCAAGTCGGTAGGCCTATATACGTTTTAGCCAAATTGGAACACACGGTTTAGCCAAGTCGGTAGGCCTATATACGTTTTAGCCAAGTTGGTACACACGGTTTAGCCAAGTCGGTAGGCCTATATACGTTTTAGCCAAGTTGGTACATACGGTTTAGCCAAGTCGGTAGGCCTATATACGTTTTAGCCAAGTTGGTACACACGGTTTAGCCAAGTCGGTAGGCCTATATACGTTTTAGCCAAGTTGGTACATACGGTTTAGCCAAGTCGGTAGGCCTATATACGTTTTAGCCAAGTTGGTACACACGGTTTAGCCAAGTCGGTAGGCCTATATACGTTTTAGCCAAGTTGGTACACACGGTTTAGCCAAGTCGGTAGGCCTATATACGTTTTAGCCAAGTTGGTACATACGGTTTTGCCAAGTCGGTAGGCCTATATACGTTTTAGCCAAGTTGGTACACACGGTTTAGCCAAGTCGGTAGGCCTATATACGTTTTAGCCAAGTTGGTACATACGGTTTTGCCAAGTCGGTAGGCCTATATACGTTTTAGCCAAGTTGGTACATACGGTTTAGCCAAATCGGTAGGCCTATATACGTTTTAGCCAAGTTGGTACATACGGTTTAGCCAAGTCGGTAGGCCTATATACGTTTTAGCCAAGTTGGTACACACGGTTTAGCCAAGTCGGTAGGCCTATATACGTTTTAGCCAAGTTGGTACATACGGTTTAGCCAAGTCGGTAGGCCTATATACGTTTTAGCCAAGTTGGTACATACGGTTTAGCCAAGTCGGTAGGCCTATATACGTTTTAGCCAAGTTGGTACACACGGTTTAGCCAAGTCGGTAGGCCTATATACGTTTTAGCCAAGTTGGTACATACGGTTTAGCCAAGTCGGTAGGCCTATATACGTTTTAGCCAAGTTGGTACATACGGTTTAGCCAAGTCGGTAGGCCTATATACGTTTTAGCCAAGTTGGTACATACGGTTTAGCCAAGTCGGTAGGCCTATATACGTTTTAGCCAAATTGGTACACACGGTTTAGCCAAGTCGGTAGGCCTATATACGTTTTAGCCAAGTTGGTACACACGGTTTAGCCAAGTCGGTAGGCCTATATACGTTTTAGCCAAGTTGGTACATACGGTTTTGCCAAGTCGGTAGGCCTATATACGTTTTAGCCAAGTTGGTACATACGGTTTAGCCAAATCGGTAGGCCTATATACGTTTTAGCCAAGTTGGTACATACGGTTTAGCCAAGTCGGTAGGCCTATATACGTTTTAGCCAAGTTGGTACACACGGTTTAGCCAAGTCGGTAGGCCTATATACGTTTTAGCCAAGTTGGTACATACGGTTTAGCCAAGTCGGTAGGCCTATATACGTTTTAGCCAAGTTGGTACACACGGTTTAGCCAAGTCGGTAGGCCTATATACGTTTTAGCCAAGTTGGTACATACGGTTTAGCCAAGTCGGTAGGCCTATATACGTTTTAGCCAAGTTGGTACACACGGTTTAGCCAAGTCGGTAGGCCTATATACGTTTTAGCCAAGTTGGTACATACGGTTTAGCCAAGTCGGTAGGCCTATATACGTTTTAGCCAAGTTGGTACATACGGTTTAGCCAAGTCGGTAGGCCTATATACGTTTTAACCAAGTTGGTACATACGGTTTAGCCAAGTCGGTAGGCCTATATACGTTTTAGCCAAGTTGGTACATACGGTTTAGCCAAGTTGGTACATACGGTTTAGTCAGATTGGTACATAAGTTTAGCCAGGTTAGTACTTACGGTTTAGCCAGGTTGGTACTTACGGTTCAGTTAGGTTGGTACATAAGTTTAGCCAGGTTAGTACTTACGGTTTAGCCAGGTTGGTCTTGATGTGGCTGGTCATGGCCTGAATGCTGCATTGAGAAAAGCGCCATGGGTTCAACCTGTTGGAGTCGGTCACAGCGTAGCTGCTTCCGGCCATGATGTAGCGGTCAGTTGATGGGCAGCTGTTCCCGTCCCCATCGTGCCTTGCGCCTAGACTTCACGACATAAGATGCAGGTCAGCAATTAACACAAACTAATTAATACATCAGAATTGTAAACCACAATGAAATAAATAAATGAACAAGCTACACCATAAAACAACCTCCTGGAGCAATCTTACAGGTCACAGTACCAGTTGAAAGAAAAGAAAAAAATAAAATGTGTGTAGATGATATTTAAAAAAAGGACAGGGGGTTGACGGAGAAAAATGGCGTGGTGTTGCTCAAGAAACATCTTTGGTACCCCAGCCACGTTTAGGTTACAGAATGTTAAAAAATCGGGCCCATGGTGGCTAAGTTTTGAAGCACTTGGTTTCCGAACTTAGGAGTCCCAGGTTCAAACCTCGGTGAATGGAATTTTTAATGTCGGGGATTTTAAGGGCATCCTTGAGTCCACCCAACTCTAATGGGCACCTAACGTGGAAAAGTAAGCGGCTGGCCATCGTACTGGCCACATGACACCCTTAACCATGGGCCATAGAAACAGATGTTTTGGCATCACCGCCTTAAAGAGGATAGAGGTCTGAAAGGGGAATTTCACTTCCCTATATAAAAAATCACTGTGAAACAAAATCAATACATCGACCTAAATATATGTAATTAATAAAATTGACTTCTTTTTACCATTTAAAGGCAAATTTAACCAAATACAAAGCTAAAGTTTCGACAAGACAGATATCGATAATTCAAGAGAGACGCACCCGTGACCAAGCTCATGAGCTGCTGTTTCAACAGTTTGATAACCACCGAGGTCTTCCACGACAGAAAACTGCATCTCATTACCAGCACACAGCGTCGCTGTGTAAGCAAGACCTGAAATGATTACACATTCCAAAAATACATCGTCGAAATTTAGATATTCAGAATCCTTGAGTGACTTTCAATATTGTTCAACCCCTTTTATAGCTTTTATCGCTAACATATAAATGGCAGGCGATACTTTAAAGGGAAGATATATATATTCTACACGTATCCATTGTTAATCTAGTCATGCATGTTAATCAGTGGCGTAAGCTCTGCTAAATAGCTGGTTTTCCTGGCTGATTCAGGCAGCCCATTCCATTCTCTAATGGCACTAGGGAAGAGGAAGCACTTGTACGAATTGTTCTAGCGTTTGGAATAAGACATGTGCCTCTATCTTTGAGTATTTTGTCTTTCTAGTTGAAATTTATTGTATACTCACATTGTTTTCCACTATAATTATTTTCATCTGTACTGAATTTGTCGCTGCATTTTTTTTAATTATTTATAAAATGTTGTTTATACGTTTTAGATTTAGTGTGTGGGTGGTTGAATATTCTATATAAATATTTATTTCAATTTATTGAAAGTGATGTTTTATTTCTTTTTTTACTGTTGAAAGTTTAGCTGTTCTTATTTTAAAGTTGTTGTTTTTTATTCAGTATTGAACGGATTACATTGCCAACAACACATAAGACAATAACGTTAACATTGTTCGTATACAAGAAAGTGGTTCCCTTAGAATCAGGGGTTCTCAACCTTTAAAGCTCGGCGACCCCGTTTTTACAATCCCCACTCTGCGGCGACCCCCATCCACACAGCAATAGAAGAATAGACAAAAACAATATATATTTTTGATGGTTTTAGGCAACCCCTGGCAAATCGTCAATCGCGACCCCACAGGCTGATAACCCCTGCCTTACATATACCTATAATGAAAATAAAAATGCAGTCACGTAAAAAAACAATATTTTATGTCGTGCATCCTATTTTAAGTAAATGCATTTTTTTTACTAAAACTCTGAAAATAAAGCTAAAAACAAAATTCTTATAAAAAGCTGATACAAAGCACTAGCGGATCCAGAACTTTGGAGTGGGGGGGGGCAATTTTTTTTCAAACCCTAACCCTAGCGCCCAGTAAACGTTTTCTTGCATTCTTCACTTCCGAAACGCATATATATAAGAATTTTTTGTTGAGGCCTTTTCTCTTGCAAGTTTGTGGGTCTGGGGGAACGATGTATGCATCTCCAGTGTGGTTCGGGGCGAAGCCTCGCCACCAAAATCGTTTTCTTGCATTCTTCACTGAAGAAAAGTATTCTCCTGACATCTACAGCACATTATTAATCAATGGAGTTCGGGGCAAAGCCCCGACGCCAAAAGTGTTTTCTTGCATTCTTCACTGCAGAACGCATTCTCCTGACATCTACAGTTCATTACTCATCAGTGGAGTTCGGGGCGAAGCAACGACGACATAAGTGTTTTCTTGCATTCTTCACTGCAGAAACGCATTCGCCCCTACCGCCCCCTTGATCCGCCAGTGATACAAAGTGTGATTGTGTTAATTAATTTGGATCAGTCATGTAATTAAATTTGTAATAGATTTAGACCAACAACAAAAAATCTGTGCGATTAGAAATATTTTTACCAATTGTTTTTGTTTAGCGCTATTCCATGCCTTTAGCTTTTTCACTACGCAATGATCCTAACACTCGTCTGGATCAGTTGGGAAAACGGGGAGGGCGGGGGAAAAAAAAGGAGAATCTACCTGAAATCGAACTCATGGTTAAAGCTGACATACTAACCACTCTGCAGCGAAGTCCTTATGAAAACAGAAGATTATATAGTTATTTATTGTTTGTTTCAAACATAGTATAAGGCAGCGACCTATTACGCAGACTAATTCAACTTATAATACCACTTCAGTCAAGTACGATTTCTTTCCATTGTTCGAGATACCAAAGAAAATTAATAACCAATGGTTAATTAACTAATATGTTTATGTTTTTTTTTTTTATTCTTTTGTTGTCAGGTAAAAGAAATAATTGTGCTAAATTTCAGCTTGATCCGACATTGAGTTTCGGAGAAATAACATGTACACATTTTTTTACCAGTCAGAGTGAGTTGATTTAAGCTTTGTCGTGAAAATCAAATTAAAGATATGTATCCCTAGTTCTATCATTGGCATTCTCCATATGCTGAAACTGTGCTTCACCTTAAATCATTCTAGTCTGCTGCAATATCTGTGGTACACGCAATAGTTAATCTTGTTTTGGAAATAACGAAAGCTATAATTAAGAATAAAAAAAAATAGATAACGAGCCAAACCGCGGCGTAGCATACACCTCCCCCCCCCTATTTTTTTGAGCCTCGCTCTCTGTCACCGCGAAAGTTACGTGGTGTCCAGCGTGGTTGGGCCGCGATGAGAATTGTATTTATAGATACTTCAAAACAATAGCATTATAGGATCATGCGGGGTAAAGCTATATGAGCGTGACCATGTAGACCAGGGGTTTTCAACCTGTGGATCATGACAGAGTAAGGGGATTGTAAAAAGGGGTCGGCGAGAATAAAAGATTGAGAATCACTGATATAGACTCTTAAGCAAAGTCTGAGTAAAAATCTGCAAAATCGGAAAAATTTTGGAAGACAAACCAGCCATCCGCTCCATCATAACTACGTCAAGTCGTTGCGAAGTGGGGGACTTCTATCATTAAAGACAAGAACAGAGCGGTACAAAAACTAGTTCGTTCCTTACTCAGTCAGACTCTATCAACGCCACTCGTTGACTAGGAAACGTAAAAAAGATCAAGACATCTGTGTGTAGTGACCTAAAAAGAACCCTTTATGTTGTGTCTGTTCTATTTATGTCACATTTAAAGTCACATTCCTCGTCCCATATGCTAGGACAAATGTGTACAAATACTCCTTCTTCCCTAGTGCTATTAGAGCATGGAATGGGTTGCCTGAGCTAGTCAGGAAAACCAGTGACTTGGCAGAATTTAAGTCATAGGTTAATTTGCATGACTAAATGCATGACGCGTAGGACGTAATCATCTTCTTTTTTGAAGTAACGTCTGTATTATATAAGATAAGATAAGATACGTGAAGGTTTCTGTTGTGTTGTTTTTATTTCAGAAGAGTGTCCTTGTGATCACAACGAATGTCCATATAAGATCAATAAATCAGTCTTAGTCTTTGTCTTACCTGTAGTTGTCGTGGATCCTGCAGTTGTGAGGTCGTATCTGCAAAGAAACAAAACCAGCAATACATGTGAATACAAGACTAACAGAGCAATTTGTATTTAATTTAGCCAAAATCGCCAGAATGTCTTAGGTAAAATAGGTCATTGGGGAAGTCTCTCATAAGAGGCGTCCTTAGTGCTCGTGACAATGAGCGACAACCGTAGATCAGATAACGCCTGGCTCTTATCCCCCCTTGGCAGCTGTAAGGTTGCGGTTGTAGACGAAATCTGTGACAGCCACAATATCGAGGAAGATGTCCTGAGGGGGTTCTCTTCTCTGTCTTGAATATTGGTACGATGTGCTGATGGTGATAAAAGATTCTATTTATCGTGACCCCCACCCCCCACTCATGAGACTGGGGGGGGGGGCTGCCCGCTCGACACCCCCTCTGCACTCATTGGGGTTATTGATACCTTGATGTAGACTTATTTCTCCTTAAAGAACACACTAGAACTAGTTTATGACCGGGAAAAATGGCCTGTCAATTATCATTGCCCATTAAATGTTAGGCTTTCAAGCATAATATCCCCCCCACCCTTTTATTTTTAAATAATCAAAAAGGAATAACTCTTTTCTTGTAGGAACAAAACTTTGAAACTTCTTAGCACTGTCACACAACTAGTAGATGCACAGAATAAACCTTCATCTCAAATGAGTTCTTTCTAGGCCAGCGGATTCTCAACATTTTTTAGCTTGGCGACCGTTTTTGACAATTACCCAACTCTGCGGCGACCACCCGCAAAACTAGTTTCGTTAATGTTAAAAACAGTTACATCTGCGACAATACCAAATGTGTGAGATCATTCTGTTTCAGTAGGTCTAAAACATTTATCCTAGAAAGGTAATTAAAAAAAAAAGTAACTTTCCATTGGATAAGAAAATGTGTACAATATCAAGTTTTAAACGTTGGCAAATCGTCAATCGACCCCCACAGATTGAGACCCCCTGTTCTAGACAATGAAAGATAGAGCAAGACAGTGAAAACAATTTTAAACTATCACATTCAGAGAAAAGATATCTCTTAACACTAAGCAATTGTAACGTTCATATATTATCACATGGCTAAATAAATTGTATTATATAATGTATTGCATTTTAAAAACAGTTTTATTTAACATTTAGAAGCTTAATATTATTTACAAGTATGTATTAAATTTTGTATTCGAGTTGTGTGTGAGCATACTGTCAACATTCAGACACAAGGAGGACTCACCCCGTCATCAGCATCACGTGGTCTGACCGAAGCAGATCATGCTTTTTGGCGAACTCGGCGATGCCTTCCAGGGCACTTGGGGCACTGAGAGTATCCCAATGGCTGCCCGGTGTTTTGAACGGCTCAGTGAACGGGGCATCCGCCACAGACTAGATTAACATGAAGGAAAAATCAAAAGCTTAGTGACAATTTATAGAATAATATAATAATGTACTAATATTGATATAAATTCAAGAGACCATCGACCACATACAAAAAAGGCAATAGAAATTGAAATCTCAAAATATCTTCAACGTTTCAAATGGTAAACACTATACGTCCAGCTAGGACAGGCAAGCAACATGTCTAGTATGCATCACTTATTAGCTTATCCGCTAAGCAGCGTTTCTAAATTTTGATGATGAGCCTAGCTCTTCAAGTTTTAATGTACTTTATTTCAGATAATTAATTCAGATACTGTCACTCAGGTCCAAGAACATGGGGGATGACAACTAGTGATATTCTACATTTGTACTAAACAACTTTCTTACCTCTGACAGTATCAGCTTGACAAGTCTGACATTAATGTTATATTCCGACGAGTGGATACCTTGATAGCGAAGATCAATCTGAGGTAGAAAATAACATAATTATAACACACACAAAACAAAATGCAGACCACATTATGACTCGTGTTAATAGGAAACACAAAATGCTTCTCTCTCACCTATCCCTTCTTTTGTTGAACCATTGAGGCACCATACAGTTGCGGCCCTAGGATGTGGCAAGTGGGGCAGCCGCCCCCAGACCCAGCTTCTGAGGGGGGGCCCCGCGATCGTAGATTTCCTAGTCACATTCAGCTTCGCCATCCAGATCAGCTCTCATTAACTAGGACTTGTTACTCAATATTTCGGAAGACTTCCCAGGCATCTATAGGATACCATGGAAGTTCTGAACATGACATTTTTTGTTTTCAAAAAGCGTTCAGTTTTGGAAAAGACAGCATCTTATGAGCAGTTGTTTCAGCGTTTAACAGTTCACCTTGGCATCAATAAAAACAAGTTGCCGCAAGCGACCTATTAGCATCGTTTATTTCGTAAATAAACGACATCCAGTCGGATTTGAATAGGAAAACGCGTAGTGATCAGGTTTGTACCAGCTGTAGAGTTATAGTTATTTCTTACATGAAAGAGTCATATGTCAATTATATTGTGGTAACATAAATACAACTTTTAAAAAATAGATTTTCTTAATGAAAATTATTAAACAAATATAGTGTTTTCTTGACTTTCGAGGGGGGATACGTTCCTAGACCTCCCGGTAAACTCAAATTTCTGCGGTATTTAATTTCATTTACGTACATTATTTTTGGATAGAATCAGTATGAAAAGATATCCCTTACAATCTTACTCACTTTAATCTAGAGTAGATTCTAGAATCTAAAAAAATACATAATATTATCATTAGTGCAAAGCGACAAGCCAGGAAAGTTCTGTGACTGAATCCGGCTGTGACCGTCTAAGCAACGATTTGGTTATTGCCAGTGTTCTGGATCTACTATAAATAGTTACTCTCCGACTCTAGCGTGCTTAGCAGAAATTATTATTATCTAGATTCTAGTGTGTTGAATTTCCATGGAAACTATTTCTGAATCATTAGTTACGTTTATTAACCTTAAAATGCGAAATCGTTCATGCAGAACATTTAAAACACAGCATGTAATTAGTGAAAGGTAAATAGTACAGTACCTACGTAAGGTACTATGTTTAGTAGAAAAACTAAAGCCTTCTGCGCTAGAGGCGGACGAGCCCGTTATCGTTATATGGTACGGTATATATAGGCTTAGGACCACGCATAGGACACTCGCTCAGGGCCCTGCTCTCTGTTAAGGCCTATAATAAAATGGCTTCGAGATTTTCTAAAATTAGGGTGGAGGTATTACTTTTACCTTTTCTCAATATGGAGTACATATTACAGCAAATTTCTGTAGTTTCCAAAGGCATCCTTAGTTAAGCTGTTACGAACTTGCCTATATGGTCACCACTTCCCTACATCTCGTAAGTATATTTTGTAATCATATAAACATTATTAAACCTCTAAGTGTTTCATGATTTTAACAAAAAATATTCATATTTTAGAATAACTCACTCCGTTGAAGACAAAGGCATACCACATCCGTAGATCAGATAACGCCTGGTTCTTATCCCCTTTGGCAGCTGTAAGGTATCGGTTGTAGACGGCGAAGTCTGTGACAGCCACAATGTCGAGGAAGATATCTAGAGGAGCTTCTCTTCTCTGCCGGCCACTCGTGGAGCTTGTTTCGGAAAGAGAAGTTGCTTCCCCTTCCAGCTTGGTGATGTCAGAAGGCGAAAGTGTTGTTGACGGACCCTGAGCTGAACCGAGAGCTGAGCTTAGAGAATCTTCTCGTTTGGAGACCTCAATGTTAGGCGCTGAAATAGTGTTCAAATCTTAATTTGGTTTAGTTGATGATCTAAAATATGCGTAGAAAAAAAAAAGTTTATTTGGGGATTTTTCATGATCCCAATGTCTAGGACATTAAACAGAATATCAATATCGCCAACTAAGAACTTAGAATATTTGATTCTTCAGTACTACAAAAAAATGAACAAAAATAGCATACAAGTGGGAAAAACAATGCTTATCAACAAATCATGAACACTGAACACTAGATACACCAAAAAGCTAGCAATTTTAAATATTTCTTCAATTCATCATCTCTGAGAGTTTTTCTAGATCTAATATTTATGTAAATAAAACAAAATAAATTATAAAGCGTTATGCATTGTAAGTTGGGCTTGTCATACAGATTGCAATATACTAGTTGCATCTGATTATAGCATACTTTCAAATTGTGCACACTAATTGTCCCCAGAGTACCACAGAACAAAGGCTGCAAAATTTGAGAACTTTCGATATTCACGTACGTGGATCTAAATAGTCTGAGAGGGTTCCTGTGGTGGGTTGATCCACCACTTCCAAGATGTACAGGTCTTCTTCTTCTGAAGAAGAGTTGGCAGAAGTCAGGTCTCTCCTGTGGCGAGGGTGGTCGTCAGGTAGTATTGAATGTCTCAAACCAGCTACTTCTAGGACTCCTTCCTACAAATAGATACAAACAAACAGACAGCTTATATAAGTGATAGCACTGCACAATCACTGGGCACGACATGGCCTAAATTGTGCCGATGTGCCAAAAACTCAAATTTCAAACTCAACTCGTTAATTTTTTGTTAATGGCGTAATTATAACTCTTTAAGACTGTGATACATAAACATTATTGCCGAGGAACAAAAAAGTTGTCAAAATGTACAGTACAAAGCAAACGATCCACTCACTATTTTGTACTGTGCTGACGTTTCGTTGATGTCATTAGTTCTGGTGATTTGAATGACAGCTTCACGGGTCAGATCTTGATAATAACCAACAATCTAAGGAAGACATGAGGCGAAATTAAAAACATGTATAGTATGTGATCACATGCAGAAAACATACGTTACAGCAAAAATGCGTGGTAGCCTAGTTGTAAGGCGCTTGGCTTCTGTCCCGAGGGGGCTTGAGTTTGAATTACGTTGAAGACTGGAATTTTGAATTTCAGGATTTGTAGGACGGCCCTTGAGTCCACCAAACTCAAATGAGTACCTAACATTTGTCGGTGAAGTAATGACGGTTGGTCGTTGTGCTGGCCACATGGCATTCTCCTTAACCATCAGACGTAGAAACAAATCATCTTGTCTCATAGATTGCAAAGTTTGAGGATACCTTGATTTCGAAAGTTCAATACGTTTGATCTTACATTGAACAACGCATACCAAGAGTAGCGATGACATAAAGGCCAAAACAAGGAAAGCGAAAACAGGGAGACTTACTTACTTAGGTCCTCCCTGAAGTGCGCAAACAGGGAGACTTACTTAGACTTAGGTCCTCCCTGAAGTGCGCAAACAGGGAGACTTACTTAGACTTAGGTCCTTCCTGAAGTGCGCAAACAGAGAGACTTACTTAGACTTAGGTCCTCCCTGAAGTGCGCAAACAGGGAGACTTTCTTAGACTTAGGTCCTCCTTGAAGTGCGCAAACAGGGAGACTTACTTAGACTTAGGTCCTCCCTGAAGTGCGCAAACAGGGAGGTCCTCGTATAACTTGGAGCTATAGTTTCATGCAGGACCTCAGAGCAGTGGACACCAGGTGGAAAGGGGCTTCAGACATTTGCCAGTGACAGATCTTTGTGGAGACATCCTGCCTCCCAATGCGCCGAACGGCGCGGGATACTCTAAATCCTAAGTAAATCCATTCAAAAAAAGAGTGACATTTACAAAAAACTATGTGGTTTACTCAAGCTGTTGACACGTTTCATGTACATTTTTTTTTAGGGTCACATACGTCACGCGGGCCACAAGTAGGATACGTGAGGGAAAATAGCACACGTTTAAAATGTTTTATAAGTTAACCAGTAAAGCGGCTTGCACTCGCAGGACACATTCGGACCTCGACTCGCTTTCAATACCTCTAAAACGTTGCTTCTCTCAGGAGTTAATGACGCCGAAGCTGATGGATTCTTAGGACTTAATGAAGTGCGCAAACAGGGAGACTTACTTAGACTTAGGTCCTCCCTGAAGTGCGCAAACAGGGAGACTTACTTAGACTTAGGTCCTCCTTGAAGTGCGCAAACAGGGAGACTTACTTAGACTTAGGTCCTCCCTGAAGTGCGCAAACAGGGAGGTCCTCGTATAACTTGGAGCCATACTTTCATGCAGGACCTCAGAGCAGTGGACACCAGGTGGAAAGGGGCTTCAGACATTTGCCAGTGACAGATCTTTGTGGAGACATCCTGCCTCCCAATGCGCCGAACGGCGCGGGATACTCTAAATCCTAAGTAAATCCATTCAAAAAAAGAGTGACATTTACAAAAAACTATGTGGTTTACTCAAGCTGTTGACACGTTTCATGTACATTTTTTTTTAGGGTCACATACGTCACGCGGGCCACAAGTAGGATACGTGAGGGAAAATAGCACACGTTTAAAATGTTTTATAAGTTAACCAGTAAAGCGGCTTGCACTCGCAGGACACATTCGGACCTCGACTCGCTTTCAATACCTCTAAAACGTTGCTTCTCTCAGGAGTTAATGACGCCGAAGCTTATGGATTCTTAGGACTTAATGGTGTTGTTTGTGTTTGTTTACATGGAGGAGGGCTAAAACACGTCTCAGGAATGTCTATGAACCATGGGGTAAAAAAAAAGGTTTTCCCTAGCTGAGTTAGACACGAGACATGTTACTTCTTTTTCACTCTCAATGTACACACGTAGTGGCTAGGGTACACACGTAGTAGCTAGGGTACACACGTAGTAGCTAGGGTACACACGTAGTAGCTAGGGTACACACGTAGTAGCTAATGTACACACGTAGTAGTTAGGGTACACACGTAGTAGCTAGGGTACACACGTAGTAGCTAGGGTACACACGTAGTAGCTAATGTACACACGTAGTAGTTAGGGTACACACGTAGTAGCTAGGGTACACACGTAGTAGCTAATGTACACACGTAGTAGCTAGGGTACACACGTAGTAGCTAGGGTACACACGTAGTAGCTAATGTACATACGTAGTAGTTAGGGTACACACGTAGTAGCTAGGGTACACACGTAGTAGCTAATGTACACACGTAGTAGCTAGGGTACACACGTAGTAGCTAGGGTACACACGTAGTAGCTAATGTACACACGTAGTAGTTAGGGTACACACGTAGTAGCTAGGGTACACACGTAGTAGCTAATGTGCACACGTAGTAGCTAGGGTACACACGTAGTAGCTAGGGTACACACGTAGTAGCTAGGGTATTCATATTGTGGCTATGTCACATGTCCAAGTCGGACTTCATACATTCAACTCAGGATACACCCCTTAGCTCTATTTAAGTTAGACACTTGGCAACTAAGTTACACTCTTAGTAGCCAAGGTACAGTCTTGGTAGCTAAGTTACACTTAGTAACTAATGAACACACTTGGTAGCTAAGTTTGACACTTGGTAGCTAAGTTTGACACTTGGTAGCTAAGTTTGACACTTGGTAGCTAAGTTTGACACTTGGTAGCTAAGTTTGACACTTGGTAGCTAAGTTTGACACTTAGTGGCTAAGTTAGACACTTGGTAGCTAAGTTTGACACTTGGTAGCTAAGATACACACTTGGTAACTAAGGTACACACTTGGTAGTTAAGGTACACACTCGGTAGCTAAGTTAGACACGTCATGGCTTGGCTACTTAAGCTCTTCTAAACTAGACCAATATTTTATAAGCTCTAGATTAAGTTTAACCCCAAACTCGAAGTTTATATTTGAAATTCTCATTCCTGTTCACGTGGTTCATGTATTTGAGGTAAGGAAATCTTTAAGGTAGGAAGTAAAAAAGATATACATCTGTTAAACACTTAAGCTTATTACTTTTAAAGTCTTTTTTATTTACCAGGTCATGGCGATTGTTTAAGAGAAGTTTGTCTGTTCTTTCAAGCTGTTAAAAATGTTAAGTAAGCCCACATCTGCTTGCCATTATTTGTGTGTGATACATAAAATGAGATATTGAACAACTGGTTCTTATGAAATGACTGATCGTGGTTACCGAGTGTGTACCTTAGCTACCTTTAGTTATTTACCTTGCTCGTATTTACATTTCAAGTCAAAACCACACATTGGTATTGTCCAAAATAAAGAGCTTAAATAAGTGGATATTTTTTTCAGGCGAATGTGTCTGAGGTCGTTCAGAACATTGCATTCAGCATAAAATTGTTCTTTAAAACTTTACTAGGAGAAGTAAAACGCAGCAATTGAAAGGTGATTGATGTTATTGATCACCTATTAATCACCTCGCGATGATCCCTGATGACCTATTGATGACCCGATTATGACCTAAGAATCACACCATGACCTCGGTATGACCATTTGATTAATCCAATGCTGACCTACTGATCGCCGTATACTGACCTCTTGTGACCTCTTAATGACCCGATGACGACCACAAGAAAGCCTACTGATCGCTTAAAAATAACAAAATCGTGAAAATAGTGCAATCCTTGCGAAAGTGAACTAATAGTGCAACCCTTGCGAAAGTGAACTAATAGTGCAATCCTTGCGAAAGTGAACTAATAGTGCGATCCTTGCGAAAGTGAACTAATAGTGCGATCCTTGCGAAAGTGAACTAATAATGCAATTCTTGCGAAAGTGAACTAATAGTGCAATCCTTGCGAAAGTGAACTAACAGTGCAATCCTTGTGAAAGTGAACTAATAGTGCAATCCTTGAGAAAGTGAACTAATAGTGCAATCCTTGCGAAAGTGAACTAACAGTGCAATCCTTGCGAAAGTGAACTAAAAGTGCCATCGCACAAAAAGAGGAAGCAGTGAACAGAGACCATGGTCATGGATCATGAGAAATAGCAGCAGTCGATGGACACTGGACTAGAAACTATGGTCATGGATCATGAACTAAAAGTGCCATCGCACAAAAAGAGGAAGCAGTGAACAGAGACCATGGTCATGGATCATGAGAAATAGCAGCAGTCGATGGACACTGGACTAGAAACTATGGTCATGGATCATGAGAAATAGCAGCAGTCGATGGACACTGGACTAGAAACTATGGTCATGGATCATGAGAAATAGCAGCAGCCGATGGACACTGGACTAGAAACTATGGATCACTGGAAAAAGAAAAAGAGATTATTGTAACATTTCTTGTGCACGTTAAGCAGGGGCGTAGCTAGTAATTTACCATGATTTAAGGGCCCTGGAGGAGACTTGATCTCTTTGTGGCCCTTGCATTTTGCGTAATATTTAATATTTGATGTAAAAACACTCAGCGTGATGATCACACAGTATGACAGGCGACTTGTCTATTTCTGCCAAATCTTAAAATAAATAATGTTAAAGTGAGTTCTTCAATGACCTACCATTTTTTCCTCCAAGTCAATTTTGTTCTGGACGGGCTTGCCAGAGGCGTCGACTCCGAGTGTGTACATGGGGATGTCCAGCGTGATGTGGGGAACACGTCTCAGGTGAAGGACCGCCCAGGTGCTGTTCTGGACACTGATGGTCACGTCCAGGTCATCCGGCAGTTGGCTGACGCTGAAGTGACCGCTTGAGTAATTTACGTGTACTGACGGGTCAATTAAAAAAACATCAACAAAGAAATTAATTACACCAGTTAAAACATTAACTTAAAAATGTTTACATAGAAATAGAAATAACAGGGCCGAACTTACACATAGGCAAACTAGGCAGCTAGGGCCTCCAATTAGGCCGCAGTGGTTCTCAATCTTTAAATCTCGGCGACCCCATTTTACAATCCCCCACTCTACCGCGACCCCCCCCCCCCCCGACGCACACACATACAGCATTAGAAGAATGAAAAAAAAAACATTTTTTCGATGTTTTTTGGCGACCCCTGGCAAATCGTCAATCGACCCCCAAAGGGGTCGCGACCCGCAGGCTGAGAACCCCTGAATTAGGGGACTCGTCACACAAATTAGTTGAGATGTATGTCTACTAGCCTAGCTCTAAGTCTCTACTTTAACTGACAGTATATGTGTAAATGTGAAGATCTACTATGGTCGACTAATTATATTTGAAGAAAATTGTTGCTTTCTATTGGTATATATGTGATAGCGTCACTTCCAGTCTGGTTCAACAAAGCGCAAACGAAAAGGCGGATAATGGAAAAAATGATCCAATATTAAATCTCGTTATTTGACAGCATTGATTGTCTCAACCAAACAATTGCAAATACGTTCTGTTATATGAATGGCGTTTATTTTTAGTTTTCTTCTCTATTTGGGGCCATCAAATTCAATTCGACTAAGGTCTCCAGTTACGTAAGTCCGGCCCTGGAATTAATATTGATTTATAATTAACTTTACAGAAGAGAGACTGGGTTTTCATGTAATTAGCTGTTCTTCCTAACAGTAACAAGTATCTCATGGTGTTGTCCTTAAAAATGGATTTAAATAAAAGGGCGGATACTGATTGTGACGTTAAATGTATAGGAGATTTTTATACTAAAAGTTTTGTCAAAGTTATCTGTTCTTTCTGATCTTTGTAATTTTTAGCGGCCCTCAAAAGGGGAAAAGACGATATTAGTTTTTTATGGTTTGTCTCTCCGTCCGTCCGTCCGTCCCGTTTAAATCTCGTAAACTAGAAAAGATATTGAAAATCCGTCATAATGATATTTTAGACCATTCAAAGTTCTGATGCAACTGTTTTTTTTTCTTTTCTGATAGTGAAAAATGTAATTTGTAAAATTAACTATGCAAGCAGTATTTTTCATAAAAATACACAATTTTTACTACTGTTCACTATTAACAGAAACAAACTTGGGAGGCTATTTAGTAAGGGAGATGACTATTTACCATATCTTTAACACATTTATGCAAACGGTTTTAGACTTTTTGTTAAAGTTTCTCACAAGAGCTTGACATTAATGGATATTTCTCCATTTTATGTAACTCTTAAAGAAGTCAGAAGTATTATCTTACACTTCACAGTAGAAGTCCTTGTAACTTATTATATATTTTTTTGTTTAAAATATTGTACTGCCCATGACATTTTCTAAACTATTCTATTCTATAACACAGTTCTGTACTGATTGATGACAATGTCTCCTTAGCAAACTCCCATATTGATATACACGTTGTGTGTGTAAACACCAGGTGGTCGCTCTTGTAAAATATTTGCAGTTTCACGCATCAGTCTAATACTCTAATACTTACTGGCGTGTAACGCAGATCTGTTCACGTTGAGGAATGTTAAGTTTGACTATTGTACCTGTATACATTACTAGCAGTAGTACACGCCGGCTACGCCCGTGGATATTTTAACAGACCTTATATCGTTTATTTATGACCGTAACACCTCATTCTTTTCTTTTTTTTTTCTTAATTTTAATAAAAGGGCCACATTTTATAGATCAACGTAACATACTTTTTTATTTGTCTCGTGAAGTAGTTTATCTGTTACACTGAAAGTTCACGACCCGCTCTCCCTCTCTCTTTCTCCTTATCTCTTTCTCCCTCTCTCTTTCTCCTTCTCTAGAACCCCCCCCCCCTTTTTTTTTTTACCTGCGCATCGTAATTTCTCAGACATAGACGTTTGAATTGACTTGGAAAGACCCGGTTCATAATGTAACCCTGACACATACATACACTCACATTTTGAGCACGTTCATTCTAATATGTAGGACCTCGTTTCCAAATACAATAGGCCTACTGCTTTCATTCTTAATCTTTGGACTACAGGACTAAGACTAAGACTACGACTAAGACTAAGACTAAGACTAAGACTGAGACTGAGACTAAGACTGAGACTGAGACTAAGACTGAGACTAAAGACTAAGACTAAGACTGAGACTAAAGACTAAGACTAAGACTGAGACTAAAGACTAAGACTAAGACTGAGACTAAAGACTAAGACTAAGACTGAGACTGAGACTAAGACTAAGACTGAGACTAAAGACTAAGACTTAGACTAAGACTAAGACTAAGACAAAGACTGAGACTAAAGACTAAGACTGAGACTAAGACTGAGACTAAGACTGAGACTAAAGACTAAGACTAAGACTGAGACTAAGACTAAGACTAAGACTGAGACTAAAGACTAAGACTGAGACTAAAGACTAAGATTAAGACTAAGACTGAGACTAAAGACTAAGACTTAGACTAAGACTAAGACTAAGAATAAGACAAAGACTGAGACTAAAGACTAAGACTTAGACTAAGACTAAGACTAAGAATAAGACAAAGACTGAGACTAAAGACTAAGACTTAGACTAAGACTAAGACTAAGAATAAGACAAAGACTGAGACTAAAGACTAAGACTGAGACTAAGACTAAGACTAAGACTGAGACTAAAGACTAAGACTGAGACTAAAGACTAAGATTAAGACTAAGACTGAGACTAAAGACTAAGACTTAGACTAAGACTAAGACTAAGAATAAGACAAAGACTGAGACTAAAGACTAAGACTGAGACTGAGACTAAGACTAAAACTAAGACTAAGACTAAGACTGAGACTAAGACTGAGACTAAGACTGAGACTAAAGACTAAGACTAAGACTGAGACTAAGACTAAGACTACGACTGAGACTAAAGACTAAGACTGAGACTAAAGACTAAGACTGAGACTAAAGACTAAGATTAAGACTAAGACTAAGAGATTTTTTAAATCACGTCTGTAGTTTATAATATAAGGGCCGCATGAATGTCACTAAGGCACGTGTTAAACTGTTAAAGGTTTTATAGTATAGTACAGAAGGGTCCCTCAGAGCGACGTATTTATATTCACTGTATGTATGTGTACAGCTATCGATACATTATCAAACTTAATGATTTTGAGGACAGGAGACCTAGAATCGGATGTCCATCATATAATATTATATATACAATTTATGGGCAGGATGAAATAGTAATGCCCATCATGTCCATCATATAATATTATATATACAATTTATGGGCAGGATGAAATAGCAATGCCCATCATGTCCATCATATAATATTATATATTATTTCGATAGAGCCTACACAGCTCGTACCCACTGAAGCTTCTATATGTAATGTGTTTATGTTGTCCACTTGTCTTTGTGAGAGATATTCAATTAGATAGAGCCATCGTTTGTCTAATACATGCCTAACGGCTGTCTGTGTAGGCTCTATCGAAATTGATAGTGAACGGATGCTGCGAGGGTGGGGGAGGGGCTAGCTGGGGTTTGTGACCTTTGACCACTGGGGTGGTAATTTGCATACGGGCGAAATGACTCTGGATCAGAAGAATGTTTTTTTGGACATTCCGATGGTCTAGAGGCTAGTTTCGCTTGGTGCGTTATCGCTAGGCGGTGGTGTCGAATCCGGAGTCACAGGTTCGAGCCTCGGTCGGCGCATGCCCTTATTTTCGTAGCATTTTAATTCACTACTTTCTCTCTTAAAAACTTGGTCCCTGGTGCTGTTATTCATTTATGTTTAATATATGTATGTCTCAAAAGTAAAGTAGCAATTATACATAAAACACTGAACCATAATCTTCAAATACAAAAACAAAATTTAATAAAATACTCTGAAAGACACAAAGATAAAAGCACACTCCTCGTCCCATATGCTAGGATAAATTTGTACAAATACTCCTTCCCTAGTGCTATTAGAGCATGGAATTGGTTGCCTGAGCTAGCCAGGAAAACCAGTGACTTGGCAGAATTTAAGTCATTGGTTAATATGCATGACTGAATGCATGACGCGTAGGACGTAATCATCTTCTTTTTTGAAGTAACGTCTGTATTATATAAGATAAGATAAGATATAACATTATATATACAATTTATGGGCAGGATGAAATAGTAATGCCCGGGCCAATTATGACTCTCAGTCGACCCCTGATTAAATCAAAGAATTGCAGTAAATCAAATGGCGTTTGCATTTTTTTCTTTTTAAACACTTTTCATGAGATAAAATACTTTAAAATTTGGTTGTATAAGTAGTACTATGTCTTGATGTTGTTTGACTGTTTACCAATGTGAATAAAATTTGTAGCATTCGTGTTCCAGTTTAAAATGTTCATGTGTAGCGATTAGGGGTAAAGCTGGTTCACTCTCTACACTCAACGCAAATGGGCCATTTACTCAGACAATATTGACATTACAGCGAACGTACAACCCAAGTCTAACGTCAGCCTATTGAAGCAGAGGCGTCACTAGGGATGGTGTCACCTGGTGAGGCTAATTTAAATCTCATATCTAAAATAAATTGTCGAGATAAAAGCTGTCATTATTATTAAATAACATCCGTCGCGTATGCTTTAATTGTTTTTATTTTCATAATTGTGTTAAATGGTACATAAACTAGTTATGTGTTTTGTGCAATTTGCTGTTATGAATCATGTGTGCAAGACGCCATGCCTCAGTTTCTTACACTTTCTCTTGTGAATAAAATGGTCCGCATGTAGGTTCTTTCTGTGCTACTGTGTTCATTGTTTCCCCGTTGTAATAGGTACTGTGTTATCTTATCTTATATAATACAGACGTTACTTCAAAAAAGAAGATGATTACGTCCTACGCGTCATGCATTCAGTCATGCATATTAACAAATGACTTAAATTCTGCCAAGTCACTGGTTTTCCTGGCTAGCTCAGGCAACCCATTCCATGCTCTAATAGCACTAGGGAAGAAGGAGTATTTGTACAAATTTGTCCTAGCATATGGGACGAGGAATGTGCCTTTATCTTTGTGTCTTTCAGAGTATTTTATTAGATTTCGTAAGTACATCAACTATTGGCCGTTTGACTACATCATGTTCTGTAAAGCAATTGTTCTTCAGGTTAGATTTCGCTTGTCAGATTTTGTGCCTAGTTCTTTAGAAATGATTTAGTGGCCTTTAGTAAAAGCAGCTAATGATTTAAAAACATTTCTAAGAAAAATCTGGGCAATACAAATGTCTGCTATCGCGGTTTCCCCACTAGCCGACCCCTAAGGCCGCCTCTGTGTATGAAAGGAAGGGCACTCTTGCTATATTTTTAAAATTCACCTTCATTGCCTTTCGTTCGGAAAAACAACAACACAACAACAACATTATTATCCCCCTTTCCCCCCAGTATTTTACCATCTTCTGACACCAAGGCGATCTTCAGCTTGAGAAGACACGTACGACAGCTGAAACATTGAGTCCTCTTACAAGTGAGAAGCACACGACCAGACAACGCGTGGTCTGGTAAAATAAATAGAGTCGGTCTGGGCAAGGACTTTATTCAGGGGCGTAGCTAAGAATTCGCCATCCTTTGGGGGCCCGGGGGGCTGGAGCTCTTTTGGGGGTCCCTGCATTTAGCGTAATATTTAATGTAAAAAACACTCATTTATTTTTTGAACAAATGGTACCTTGCTAAGTCACTGTCATAAGTCAGTGAACTAATCAGGCTAAGCAACAGCAAAGAGGCAAGGCAGGAGTTAAGGTTCTTAAGGGAGCTTTTTAAAGCTGTATGTTGAAGCTTGGACTCAGATATGATGGGTCACAAGTTCAAATTCAGGTAAAGACTGAAATTTCGACTTTTGAAGAATAATAAGTTAAATCTTGTCGAGAACAGAAGTCGATGTTTGCTCTAGTAGGTTCCATTCTAGTATATTTCTACCTAGCACTGACCTGTTTTATTAGATCCAAAACCAAAGTTAAAAACTTGCAAAAGAATGACAGCTAGAGGGAGAACTTTTGTAGCCAGCTTCAGTGACCATAATCCACGCACATCCAAAGACATAGCGAGCCCAGAACTCACAGCAGTTTCCTGAAGTTTGACGTTTCCGCTGTAGCAATAAGTGAAAATGTGCAGCTGTTATCCAATCAGATTATCAAAATTTCTAAGGTCATCATATCAAATTTTGAAGAGTTTTTTTTTCTCAAACATCAAATATTAAAGATTTCTTGTATAGAGATATCAGTAATTGATATAATTTTGGAATACTTTTGGGTTGTGCTATCAGATTTTGAAGAGTTCTTTGATTGTTCTATCCTAGAAAACTTTAACCATCATCACAGATTTGGAAGATTATCTTAAGTCATGATCTCAGGTGAAAAGATTTTTAGTCATGGTATAAGTATAAAATGTCCATCTTACTTTTGTTGTACGAAAACAGATAACTATTTTGTCGGAATATGAATATTTGAATAACTCTTTGATCTTGATATCAAATTTTGAAGAGTCATTTGGTTGTTACGTTCAAACGTTGAAGAGTTCTATTATTGTGATATCCAACTTTGAAGAGTTCTATTATTGTGATATCAAACTTTGAAGAGTTCTATAGTCGTGATATCAAACTTTGAAAAGTTCTATAGTCGTGATATCAAACTTTGAAAAGTTCTATAGTCGTGATATCAAACTTTGAAAAGTTCTATAGTCGTGATATCAAACTCTGAAGAGTTCTATTATTGTGATATCAAAATTTGAAGACTAAAAGGTGGTGTTTTTACATTAGAATATTATATTACTCTGATCGTCCACTTATATTTTGAAAATAACACTCAGTAGACGTAGAAGAGTGTATTGATAGCTGCAAAGAATACTTTGGTCACTCAAAATGACTTGATTCGATATTAAATAAGAAAGCACTTCGATGAAGTCCTGATGTTTATTGATCGGCTGTGACGTGGACGCTCTATTTTAGGTTCACGTATTTCAAAATATCTCTGCCATCGATCTCATCTATGATCTAATAATTGATTGACTGATTTATTGATTATTACTTCCTGGTTGCTAGTGACAAGAAAGACTTTAAAATCCGACAGATTTTTACACAGCCGCTGGTCAAAGTAACCGTCTGGTATCTATGAACAGAAAAGAAACAAGTTAATACATTTCTAGAGCAATACAAGTTAATGCAATAAAAAAAATTTCAACCGATTAAAAAAATAAATATTTTTTTTAAGACTATTAGCATGAAACTTACATTTTTTTAATTGATGAGTAATTTGTATAAAAAGGATTGAAGTACCCCATTAGCGACCCATTGGTCATCTGTTTGTGTGACTCATAGTTGTTGAAGGTTATGTCATGTCATTTTGCCAGTATAAGAACTAACCGCCTTTACCTTTCCCCAACTAACGACAGGTACTCAACAGAGTTGGGTTGAACACAAGAGTCATGACTGTCCAAGAAAGATAATAAATTGTCATCGAGGGTTGTAACAATCTCTATCGCAAAAATGTGCACACAAAAATTCTTATATTAACACAAAATTTCTTATCGAGACTTTTTTTCTTCTGTAGCCCTGGTACACCGAAAAAAAAAAATTGATTTGGATTGGAGTCTATGTAAAAAAATTCTCCAATGGACATTCTACAAATATAAAAGTTCAACTTACCTACGATTCAACATACCTAGAAATCAAATGACTATTTTAATAACAGTTGTAAGATATTGAAATGGCTGACACACTGAGACATCCCTTTATACTCTAAAACATTTGGAAAAGAACCTAATCTTTTTTTTTTTAACTGTTCAAAACTGCTCTATCTTGCCACCCATCAAATCATGGTTGGCATGTCAGGAAGACCTTCTATAAAATCACAGAAGCGAGAAAAAAATGCATTTGTTTTTTTTTGCATAAATTTGACGTCTTTTATCATCATTTAGTCATCGTGACATTTTCAAACACTTTCTGACATAAGCGTGTCTAGGTACAAAACGCCTACAACTGTTCAGTTAGTCTACCAGCAGTCTGATGCTATAAGCCAACGACCGTCGACATCACTAGGCATTATATAGAATGGCTAGATCTACGTCAGGCAAAGTAGAAAATGTCTTATCTAATAAATTAATCTAATATATAAAGTAGAATGTAAGGAGTATGTATCTATGTGTATGTATGGATGTACCTTTGTATATATGTTCCCAACAGAGATCAAAACCGTTTGACCAATCTTGATATAACTTGGCACATGTTCACAGTGCCGTCACTAGGATGGGTGTCACCCGGTGCGGTAAGATCAGGGTGTCCCCCCCCCCAACCTCAGCGTTCCACCTATTCTTCCCAATAAAACTATCGTTGTTAAGTTGTTGGTTTTTTTCGCTATTCGTTGATTGCTGTTAAAATGAATATCGATTTAATTTAATTTTTTTTTATTTTTTGTCTGTCTCTGACATTTTCTCATTAATTATTACATAGATTAACATCTAAGATTTTAAAATTAGAAACAGATTTAACATCAGCGGAATGTGCTTTGCTTTATTTTAAAAAAATTAAAAAAAAGCTCTTAATGGAAACTTTCAACGTTATTTTGTTAGTTTCCTTAAAATGACTATTAAAAAACGTTACGAAAAAATATAATGACCAGTATTTATCTTAACATTTACAAGTCTACAAAAACTTTAGAAAATATAAACTTAAAGTTTCCTTTACAGGATTCTCAAATTTGAAACTTGAAACTCAATATTTTTGCTTCTTCGCTTTCAATGAACGGAATAGCTTGATTTGAAATTCGTTGTTCAAAAGTTATTAATAGTTGTTAATTAACTTTAGTTTTGAAAAGCATCTTTCACATGACGCCATGTAGACTTGCTTTTGTCAAGAAACAGTTAAAGGCTTAAATCAAAGGCTGGTTGAGATTTGTTGAAGTCCTTCAATTGAACTTTGCTGCCTGTAAATGCATTCTAGTTTTGGTATTTCTGTTCATATATCTTGTCGTCTGGCTCAGTAAAAGAGAGATCAATACACTCCAGCATTAAACTCTTGTTCTCTGTTTCAATAGTGAATCCGGCATCTTAAGATAACTTTCCTGATATTCATATTGTTAAAACCTATTTTTTGTTTCACAAGTTTGAGCTAACTTGTCACACATTACGTAGAGTAAATGAACTATGCGACATCAACCAATAATTAACAAGGAAGGTACCCTTGTGTTTAGTTGATTTTTTCCCCAGTACATCTGCCAACAAGAAAGCAAAGCAATGAAAGGTATGCATGTATTCACAGACAGCTGTCTTTGCGCGGCTCCTCTAGTGTTTGCATTTTCAAGTCGACGGCAAAGATTTTCGACGACACACTTTCATCAAATCTTTCATTTGTCTAGCAGCAACAGGATGAGCACACCAGCGAGTTGTTCCTATGACACATTAACTCTTTCTCTCCTAACTGACGATACCAACGTTGATTCCATCAGAACGTGTTAAATAATAACGGAGAGAAACAGTTAATTAAAATATCTCATCGATTGGTAAAAGTGGCACATAGCTTGGTGTATTCCAGTTTCTTTTCTGTTCTTCAGTAATATCGCCTACACTTCTTCATGACATCCTGACATTGTAGCTGCATTGTCCTGCCCTGAGCTCATCATATTAATACTGTTACGTATTTCTGAATCTTCTGGCTAAATGTATTAGTAGGCACACAAATAAAAACACTGTAAAGAACTTGACGACTAAACTTTCAGCTTCATAAACTTTATTGAATATTAACTCTAACAATTTGTTACTGTAACATGTTGCGTAGAAGACTGTACAATATCTGTCAGTTTACAGTTAGCTATACTTCGTTGCAATTCATCTCTTCACTTCGTTGCAAGTCATCTCTTCTCAACTTGCATCGAACAGTATTCCACAGAACAGACCGAATCAGAGCCGCACACGTCTTACATCGACTGTATCGACTATAACGGCTCAAGTCCACTGTAGTTCGCTGTATAGACTTTAACGACAGTAGTCCACTCCAGTTAACTCTACCCTAGTTAACTTGCATCGAGTCGTACACATTTCTCTTCCACTAGAGCCGCACACGTCTTACATTGTCTGTATCGACTGTAACGGCTCACTCACGACTGACTTTCACATTAACTCTCTGGCTTATATAGAGTCCCTAATCGCTCCTCCAAATTGCCACAAACACTGCTAGTATCTTCTGGAACAACACGTGAGGAAACGTCACATTCTGTCTTTGATTTTAACATGTAGATTCCAGAGAACACCCGCTGCAGTGTCATCTCGCTGGGGTCACACGTAGTGACCTTTATCTATCACTGTTCATTCGCAACACTGCCCCCTTCTTAAATCTGTTCGTCCTCTGGAATAACACGTGAGGAGACGTCACATCCTGTCTTTGTTTATACGCGTAGATTCCAGAGAACACTGGCTGCTGTGTCATCTCGCTGGGGTCACACGTTGACCTCTTCCAGTCACTGGTCATTCGTATCAATACGCTAACCTCTTTCCAGGGAATTTAAATTATCAGCTTTTGATCCATTTATAGAGGAATATCCTACAAAACTTCTGTCATTTGAACATGACCATTGCTACTGTTAATATATCTTTCAACTTCAGAGATCTATGTTGGGTGTGCTGTGATACCAGAGAACCTTGCAGCATTTATGTATCTGATAAGTTCATCCCTTAAGTGGTTTGCTAAAACATTTATAAACTCTCTGAGTTTTGGTACAAGCTTTGGAAATCAACTTTTTTTTTTCGCATCGCTGTCTTGCAATCGTATAAGTTATTATTTTAGTATTGGCTAATATTTGGACAACATTTTCCATAATTCCAAGGAAAAAAAAGTCCATTAGTCAATGAAAAGTCTCCTTCAATTCTCCGCCAAATACACAATTTTGCTTTTGCTAGAAACAATGCGATGTCAATTAGCAATCTATTTGTCATCTGTACGTCAATCATAGCAATGACTTCACAATCAATTTGTGTGTAGCTAAAGTCCTGCTACCAAATTGTTTTCAATTTGAAAGCCTTATAATTGTTTTTCAGTCTTCTCGTAAGTTTATCGTTGTGGACATTGTGCCTAGTATCATTGTTCCCACTGTTTATCAAACAAGAAAATCTTGTTAATGATTTGTGCCCATTAAGAAACATTTTATTCAACCATTCTTATGCTTTATGATCTTGCTTCGGACACATTTTTAAGTTGCTATTATTATTATTTCTTTTTTTTTGGAAGAGTGGATTTTTTCTACTCGGGTGTCACCCCCTATTTAAATTGATCACAAAGCATTCTTTTCATTCAGCGTTCATACAACCCAATAGGAAACATTTTCTGTATCAAAAATTTACTTATTTCTTCGAGGGCAAAGATTAATAAGGATTACAGCTTTTCACATGGCTATGAAGTCACAGGTTCCACACACGTATTTAGCCACATCCAGCGCAGACGTGAGCGTGGCGGTGGTGGACTTAAGTTCCCTTTTTCACCGCCCACGTCTGTCATCGCCAGTGGATAGTCTCTGGCTCTTCATTGATACACTCTTAAGACAGTTAAAATTAAACAAACTCTTAGACAGTTAAAATTAAACAAAGTCTTAGACAGACAAAACTGCACAGACTCTTAGACAGTTAAAATTAAACAAACTCTTAGACAGTTAAAATTATACAAACTCTTAGACAGTTGAAATTAAATAAAGCCTTAGACAGTTAAAATTGAACAAACTATTAGACAGTAAAAATTAAACAAACTCTTAGACAGTTAAAATTAAACAAACACTTAGATAGTTATAAGTAAACAAACTCTTAGACAGTTAAAATTATACAAACTCTTAGATAGCTAAAGTTAAACAAACTCTTAGACAGTTAAAATTATACAAACTCTTAGATAGCTAAAGTTAAACAAAGTCTTAGACAGTTACAATTTACAAAATCTTAGACAGTTAAAATTATACAAACTCTTAGACAGTTAAAATCATACAAACTCTTAGACAGTTAAAATTGAACGAACACTTAGACAGTTAAAATTACTCAAACACATAGACAGTTA
>JAZGLO010000323.1:0-12500 GCA_036873155.1 Biomphalaria sudanica
CAATTTAACAAACTCTTAGACAGTTAAAATTAAACAAACGTTAAGAAAGTTAGAGTTCAATAAATCCAAGACAGTTAAAATTAAACAAACTCCACACTTTAAAGAACAGGGCCAAATAATTTAGGTCACTAGCATATGTGAATATTATTCCGAAAAACTTATATTATTATAGTATTATAAGATTAGTGTTTTAATATTACACATGAGACTGGTCACTACTAATGTGTCGCGAATGCCGTAGAATGCTAGGTTCGTGCTTCCTAGAGTCACACTTGACTCGTGACAAACATAGATACTACTGATTGACTTAAGTCCGTTTTAGCAGACAAAATCAACACTCCATATTTTTTTCTATAGAATGCCTGAGCAAACATGAAAATGGAGGACTGCCTATGCATTTTATGGAAGACCGGATTTCGTATTTTTGTCTGTAACTAATACATGGTGTTGACCCTTGAATCAAAGGTTGCTGTGTAATGGAATTACCGTGTAAGGGACTTACTGTATAATGAACTTAGTGTGTAGTGAACTTACTGTGTAATGGACGTACCGTGTAATGAACTCACTGTGTAATGAACTTACTTTGTAATGAACTTTGAAATGAACTTACTTTGTAATGAACTTTGAAATGAACTTACTGTGTTATGAACTTACTTTGTAATGAACTTACTGTGTAATGAACTTTCTTTGTAATGAACTGACTGTGTAATGAACTGACTGTGTAATGAACTGACTGTGTAATAAACTGACTGTGTAATGAACTGACTGTGTAAGGATTTGACTGTGTAATGAACTTACTGTGTAATGAACTGACTGTCTAATGAACTGACTGTGTAATGAACTGACTGTGTAATGAACTGACTGTGTAATGAACTGACTGTGTAATGAACTGACTGTGTAATGAACTGACTGTGTAATGAACTGACTGTGTAATGAACTGACTGTGTAATGAACTGACTGTGTTATGAACTAACTGTGTAATGAACTGACTGTGTAAGGATTTGACTGTGTAATGAACTGACTGTGTAATGAACTGACTGTGTAAGGATTTGACTGTGTAATGAACTGACTGTGTAATGAACTGACTGTGTAATGAACTGACTGTGTAATGAACTGACTGTGTAAGGTTACAATTATATTTTGCTTTCACTTGCTTTTTTTTTTGTTCTTGTTTGTTTTTGTTTCTTTTATTTTTCTGTCTCTCGAATGAAACTTTTTAATTTTTGTCGAGAATGTGCAAATTAACCACCCCCGCCCCGTTCGTCATTTGTTGATATTGCTTAGGTATGCACACATTGAACCCAAGGTGTTTTGTACTCTCACTCACACACTCACACTTACACAAACACACCTACTGACACACACATACAAACGAATGTACGCACTAATCCTCCATTCGAATTTAAAAAAAAAACGCGCTAGGCGTGGCGTGAAAAGATTTAGATTAACGGTTTTCGACAGATTGGTTGGCCAATTAGTCCGGCTAACAGAAGACACTTTTATGCTGGGGGCATCACTTTTTGTGGAGTCGCTCTTCTTAAATACATTTTTTTTTAGTTTAATATTTAAAAATGACAGGGGCGGCGACAGCCTGGGGTCTTAATACCAAATATTTAGAAAACAAAAAGAAAGGTAATAAAAAAAGTATTAAAATAGACAAAGGGAAAAACGGGAGTGCCATAAAGTGTACACGATCTTGGCATGAAGGGTACACGATCTTGGCATGAAGTGTACATGATATTGGCATGAAGAGTAGATGATTTTGACATGATGTGTACATAATCTTGATATAAAGTGTAGAACTTGAATTACATAAAGCCTGTGATCTTGACATAAAGTGTACACGATCTTGACATGAAGTGTACATGATATTGACAAGAAGAGTAGATGATTTTGACAAGATGTGTACATAATCTTGACATAAAGTGTAGATCCAAAGTATGAAGCGTGACCTGGAGACCCATACAAAATCGATGACGACACAAGAGTTAACATGGTACGTCGCCACGCTTCAACTACCTCCAAGCCACATGTTGATAATCCTTCTGCATCCTCTATTACTAGGAGAGGAGGGGGAGTCATCCAGCCTTTGGATTCGTTAACTCTTTCTCTCCTAATCGACGATACCATTGTTGATTTTGACCTCATTAATTACATTAATGTTTAATTTTTTATACTTGACTTTGAATTATATAAACAGACCATGCATTTCCCTTTAACTCTATACCAAATACAACATTTTCTGATAACAAACAACAAAGCTATTGAAGCCCTATTATAACTGGGTTAGTGAAATAGTAATAAGCAAATGAAGAATTCCTTCAAAACGTGGAAAAATAATTACGGAGAGAAAGAGTTAATGAAAAAAAAATGTGACAGAGAGAAAGGGAGATTCAGACATTGAAATCTATTGTTATAGCCCCGCCATGCACACCATGCAGAAGGTGCGCACTATTAGAGACTAGACCAAAAGCAAGCCCCAAGTTAACGAAGGCCTGAACACTGACCTGCTACGTCACTACCTGTACTAGGCAGGGTTAGACCAAAAGCAAGCCCCAAGTTAACGAAGGCCTGAACACTGACCTGCTACGTCACTACCTGTGGGCAGGGTTAGACCAAAAGCAAGCCCCAAGTTAACGAAGGCCTGAACACTGACCTGCTACGTCACTACCTGTACTAGGCAGGGTTAGACCAATAGCCCGTCGCCACGTCGTACAGACCTGTGACGTGGCAACGAGCTATTGGTCTAAACTGCCCACAGAAGGATGTTGACAAGAGGAAAGAGAGAACAAGTTCCAGCCAAGCTTCGAGAGATGAAGATGCTGTGTTCAAGGCAGACGTCGGTCGTCTTATGTATGTGTGATGTCCCCATTGTGAATAAACATATGCGTTCGTTGAGTTGCCTCCCTAGAGTTATTACAATATACATATATGAGATCCAGAAGCTTCACACACTATACATTATTATTAATAGCTTCTTCTTCTTCTTTTTGTTTTTTTTGGTGGGAGTGATTTAAACAACGGAAATAAAAGCTTGCACGAGATTGCATATAAAATTACAGTCGTCACTGTGGTCGCTGATTTGAATCCTTACCGCAGACATACCCCGCCGCCTGGTAGGAACTTTATTATCTTTGTTTTTGACTTTATAATCTTCGTGTCTGACTCGATGACCTTTGTTTCTGACTTTATGATCTTTGTTTCTGACTTTATGATCTTTGTTTTTGACTTTATGATCTTTGTTTCTGACATTATGATCTTTGTTTCTGACTTTATTATCTTTGTTTTTGACTTTATGAGCTTTGTTTTTGACTTTATGATCTTTGTTTTTGACTTTATGATCTTTGTTTCTGACTTTAGGATCTTTGTTTCTTACTTTATGATCTTTGTTTCTGACTTTATGATCTTTGTTTTTGACTTAATGATCTTTGTTTCTAACTTTACGATATTTGTTTATGACTTTAGGATCTTTGTTTTTGACTTTATGGTCTTTGTTTCTGACTGTAGGATCTTTGTTTCTGGAGGAAAGCATGAACACGTACAAGTCAATTCTACACCCTCCACTGATAAGCTCGCGATCCTTTATCGAATTGAAATAACTTCAAGCCTTTAGTCTCGAGAAAATAAAAATTGATTGTCTTAAGAATACAGATGATAAGCGCCCTTTCAGAGCTTATGATCTCTAATGCAGATGATAAAAGCCCATCTGTTTCAATGGCTGAAGTTTAACGAGGGTGTCATGTGGCCGAAACAACGACTTTTCTTTCTTTCCCAAATGGATGCCAGGTAATCATTTGAAGAGGCTAGATTAAGGGGTGCCTTAAACATTCCGAGATTTAAAACCAAGTTCTCAACTGGTTTCGGGACTCGTCAGTTCGAAGGTCAAGCACTCAACCACTCTGTTGCCAAGCCCCAACTTAACGAAGGTCTGAACACTGACCTACTATGTCACTACCTGTGGGCAGGGTTAGACCAAAAGCACGCCCCAACTTAACGAAGACCTGAACACTGACCTGCTACGTCACTACCTGTGGGCAGGGTTAGACAAATAACACGCCTCAACTAAACGAAGGCCTGAACACTGACCTACTACGTCACTACCTGTACTAGGCAGGGTTAGACCAATAGCCCGTCGCCACGTCGTACAGACCTGTGACGTGGCAACGAGCTATTGGTCTTAACTGCCCACAGATAATGACGTAGCAGGTCAGTGTTCAGGCCTTCTGCAACGATTGGTCTCGACTTAATATCGCAGTCAATAGCTAAAAGACGACACATGCAGACCAACCTAGCTGCTGATTACCTCACCTTTGAATCGATCCAGCGTTGTAAGACTGGCAAATCCAAAAACAATAATCCAAGAAGATAGCGAAATAAACACTTTGATCGAAATGTTGTCGACCTACGAGAATCTGTCACTATTTAGAACACAGAACTAAAGCCTGTATGGGTTTTAAGCTGTAAGGCTACACAGTCAAGCAATAGTTTAGTCACAGTGGCTGTGACATTATTATCTTTCAAGGGGGTGGGGGAGAGGGGGCTCTTCAACCAGGACTGCAGTACCCATGGCCAGTCAACAGTCGATCCCAAGATCCAGATCAAGCAGAAACCAGTGGGTGCCCTTTCTACCTAGCCTTTATAGTATTAAGAAGTTAACATATAGGCCTAGATTGTTACATATTGATCTAGATTATTAACATGTAGATCTAGATTGAGGTCAATAACAGTACAAACGAGAAATGTAGTGAAAGGGGAGAGAAGCGCAGCAATGCAGGGGAGACAAATATCTAGTTTCTTTTATACTGAATTCATTTTTTTTTCGTTAGGTGTGTGCATGTATCGATTATGTCGATCGATTGTTAAATCAAGAATCGATCAAGTCAAACGTTGAGCTATAAATAGAGTTTTCAATATGAGTACTAGTTTCACCCAATGATAATTATTAGAATATTCGAAGACTAAAACTGAAATTTAAAAAAAAGAGAAAAAAAAAAGGGGGGGGGGAGAAGGCGTAGATAGACAAAAAGAGAGGAGGGCGTTTCTTCACATCTTTTTTCAATCTTTCTTTTTTTTTTTTCTTCTCTTTTTTTGTATCACTCTTAATTCTTTCTCTATTCTTTTCTATCTTCCTTTCTTTCTTGACTCTTTCTTTCTGTCGCTCTTTTTTCATTCTTCTTTATATCTTTCTTTCTTTCTTTTTTATCTGTCTTTCTTTCTTCTCTATGTCACATTTTTCTTACTTTTTTTTCTGCCACACTTTCTTATTTCTTCCTGTCTTTCTTTCTTACTTCTTTCTGTCTTTATTTCATTCTGATTTCTCTTTTCTTTTAAATCTTCCTTCTTCATTCTTTCTTTTTTATCTTTCTCTCTTGTTAGTTCTCTATATCTTCATTTCTTTATTTCTTGTTAGTTCTCTATATCTTCATTTCTTTCTCTCTTGTTAGTTCTCTATATCTTCATTTCTTTCTTGTTAGTTCTCTATATCTACATTCCTTTATCTCTTGTTAGTTCTCTATATCTACATTTCTTTATCTCTTGTTAATTCTCTATATCCTCATTTCTTTCTCTCTTGTTAGTTCTCTATACCCACATTTCTTTCTCTCTTGTTAGTTCTCTATATCTTCATTTCTTTCTCTATTGTCAGTTATCTATATCTACATTTCTCTCTCCCTTGTTAGTTCTCTAAATCTTCATTTCTTTCTTGTTAGTTCTCTATATCTTCATTTCTTTCTCTCTTGTTCTCTATATCTTAATTTCTTTCTCTCTTGTTAGTTCTCTATATCTTCATCCTTTTTTGTTAGTTCTCTATATCTTCTTTTCTTTCTCTCTTGTTAGTTCTCTATATCTTCATTTCTTTCTTGTTAGTTCTCTATATCTACATTCCTTTATCTCTTGTTAGTTCTCTATATCTACATTTCTTTATCTCTTGTTAATTCTCTATATCCTCATTTCTTTCTCTCTTGTTAGTTTTCTATACCCACATTTCTTTCTCTCTTGTTAGTTCTCTAAATCTTCATTTCTTTCTTGTTAGTTCTCTATATCTTCATTTCTTTCTCTCTTGTACTTTATATCTTAATTTCTTTCTCTCTTGTTAGTTCTCTATATCTTCATTCCTTTTTTGTTAGTCCTCTATATCTTCATTTCTTTCTCTCTTGTTATTTCTCTATATCTTCATTTCTTTCTTGTTAGTTCTCTATATCTACATTCCTTTATCTCTTGTTAGTTATCTATATCTACATTTCTTTATCTCTTGTTAATTCTCTATATCCTCACTTCTTTCTTTCTTGTTAGTTCTCTATACCCACATTTCTTTCTCTCTTGTTAGTTCTCTATATCTTCATTTCTTTCTTTATTGTCAGTTCTCTATATCTACATTTCTCTCTCCCTTGTTAGTTCTCTAAATCTTCATTTCTTTCTTGTTAGTTCTCTATATCTTCATTTCTTTCTCTCTTGTTAGTTCTCTATATCTTCATTCCTTTTTTGTTAGTTCTCTATATCTTCATTTCTTTCTCTCTTGTTATTTCTCTATATCTTCATTTCTTTCTTGTTAGTTCTCTATATCTACATTCCTTTATCTCTTGTTAGTTATCTATATCTACATTTCTTTATCTCTTGTTAATTCTCTATATCCTCATTTCTCTTTCTTGTTAGTTCTCTATACCCACATTTCTTTCTCTCTTGTTAGTTCTCTATATCTTCATTTCTTTCTCTATTGTCAGTTCTCTATATCTACATTTCTCTCTCCCTTGTTAGTTCTCTAAATCTTCATTTCTTTCTTGTTAGTTCTCTATATCTTAATTTTTTTCTCTCTTGTTCTCTATATCTTAATTTCTTTCTCTCTTGTTAGTTCTCTATATCTTCATTCCTTTTTTGTTAGTTCTTTATATCTTCATTTCTTTCTCTTTTGTTAGTTCTCTATATCTTCATTTCTCTCTCTCTTGTTAGTTCTCTATATCTTCATTCCTTTTTTTGTTATTTCTTTATATCTTCATTTCTTTCTCTCTTGTTAGTTCTCTATATCTTCATTCCTTTTTTGTTAGTTCTTTATATCTTCATTTCTTTCTTTTTTGTTAGTTCTCTATATCTTCATTTCTTTCTCTCTTGTTAGTTCTCTATATCTTCATTCCTTTTTTGTTAGTTCTTTACCCCAATAGAAAAGAAACTATATGGAGAGCTCCCTGATCTGGAAACCACTGCGCATTTCATCTCATGTATTGGTCTACTCATCTGAACACTCCAACATAATCAATGAGAACGAAGAAGAAGAAGAAGAAGTTCTTTATATCTTCATTTCTTTCTTTTTTGTTAGTTCTCTATATCTTCATTTCTTTCTCTCTTGTTAGTTCTCTATATCTTCATTCCTTTTTTGTTAGTTCTCTATATCTTCATTTCTTTCTCTCTTGTTAGTTCTCTATATCTTCATTTCTCTCTCTTTTTTTTATTTTCTTTCACTCTCTCTTTTCTCTATTGCTCTTTCTCTAAGTCAATATCCCTAAACCAGAGGTGGCTATTCTTTTTTTTTCGTCTTAGGAGCCAGTGTCATCGCTGAGCCACATGCCCCATCCTTAAGCCCAGAAGAGCCAATCCTCTAAAGCGTCTTGTCCTGCACTCTGGACATAAGATCTGAGAAGGCGGCTGGGCGCCACGGGTTGAATAAGATCGTATTGGGGCATCACTGCCCTAAACTATGAGTCAAACAAAATGTATATGTCAGTGACAACAATCGTGTAAGCTGAACTTATTTGCGTCACGCTAGTATATCACGACTTTCATGCACATGTACTTTGACCTACAGCCTTGATTACATTAAATGTAATGTTCATTCATAGTTTATCTTGTTTCGTATTACAATTTTATATTCATTGTTTATTTTGGGCGTGGTCGTCTCGCAGTTTGTGTATCTCTTGTATGACTCTCTAGCAGATTGATTCACGTTTAGTGACTGTTAGGAAGACGTCATTAGCTCACTCGTGGTTCAGCACCTTGTTAGTGTCAATTTGTTAAATTACATCCGGGTTAAGGGTGATTCAGTTACGTCCCTTGTTGGCGCAACTCTTCTATATTTTTTATATAAAAGATTTAATTCAATGTTTGTCAGGGCTTTATTCCTTTCCCTTTTGGAGTTCTTACTTTCTTCCTCTTTCTTTTTGTTTAAAACTCTTCTGTTTAGTCATTTCTTTCCACTCCTCCCCTCTCTTTCACTCTCACTCATTCTTTGTTTTCTTTTGCTCTAGCGTTCACTCCCTCCCTCTCTCTCTCTCTCTCTCTCTTACCATTCCACATATTTTTTTCCTTTGATTTTTTCTGGCTTACCTCTCTTTGACGCTATGTCTTAGTTGTTGTTGTTTTTATTATTATCTCTCTAAAGCTGTCATTTCATTTAATGTTTGTTTGTAAATTGTTTTAGATATTTCGGTTGTTGAAGATAATCTACTCCCTAGCCTGAACATCCCGCAGGACGACGGTGGATGGCAGCGGGCGGGTTGGAGCCTGGGACCACCGATCGACAGTGCATCGCGATTACATCCCGACTAGGCACACAGAAAATGTAATAATTCTCATTTATTCAGTGATTTTTTCATTCCATCTCTCCATCTCTATTTCACTCTCTCTCTCTTTCTGTATTTCTTTAAATTCTATCCTTCACTTTTTACCTTATGTCTTTTTTTCTCTCTCTCTTTCTCTCTCTTTCTTTTTCGCTGTCTTTCTCTTTCTCTCTCTGTATATGTCTCTCTCTTTCTCTTTCTCTCTATGTCTCTCTCTGTCTATCTGTCTCTCTCTCTATTTCTCTTTGTCTTTCTCTTTCTCTCTCTGTCTATCTGTCTCTCTCTCTTTCTCTCTCACTCTCTCTGTCTGTAGCACATACACTGATATTTAAAAAAAAATACTTTTGTGCTTTAAAAAAAAATCATTTTTCTTAATTTTGTACTCTGATTTGTACTACAACTGATTCATTTGTTCAATTTCTGCTTTATGATCTGATAAATTAATCTTGCTCTTTCAAGAAAATAATATTTGAGCAGTAGACCAAAAATTTCTAATGAATTGTAATACACATAACAAATGCAAAGAATCTCTTAACAATGAGGCACAGTAACTTACCTAATTAATATTGTAGATGATTGAACAGAATTTCTATAATTAAATGTACCTGAAGACTGATAAGCACGAATTCCACTATGAAACTAACATAACACCAGTTGAACTATACTGAAAAATATGACAGCCCCAAAAGTATTGAAAATAAGACTGAGTTAAAAAAAAAATCTATCCACAAACCAATATCCGCAGGGGATTTAATCTGTTGTACCTATGTTTCTGTCAGAGCTGCCGTATGACAAGGTGGCCATATTGTCAGGTGAACTTACCTTGTAACCAATTACCTGGCCACTCACACGTGGGGCCGGGAGGAAGGGCCCTTGTTAAGTATATAAATATTTATTTTTTTAGGGGGGTTGGGGGAGGGTTGGACTAGTTAAAACATGGGCGGAGATCTTGTGCTGACTTTGGATTACTGTCTTGACCCTGCTCGCGACCATGTTTACTCAATGTGGTCAAAACGTTTTGTGTATTTGCTTGCAATGTTGGGATGTTCCTTTTTTCTTTCAAGGTACGTTGTTGAACAAACTTGTTTGTAGATGTGTTTGACCGTCTGTTTGTAGGTGTGTTTGACCATTTTGTTTTTGTAGGTGTGTCCGCTGGTTGTGACAACTGGTACGAAAGCACCAAAGATCTCGAGGCTCAGACTAACGAACAGGTTCTGGTTGAAGTAATCAGATAAAATAGTAGCAGGATTGCTTAAAAATAGATTATTTTAAACTTCGATAAATAGTAAAGTAATGACTTCACTCATACAGAGCGGAGTTAGAAAATGTGCACCTTGTATAAGAAACCTTATCGGCACCCCCTTCCCTTTTTGCTTATTAATAAAAGTATTTAATTATATAATACAAATATCATTAAATTATGGCTTTTAAATTAAATCATGGCTTCTATATAGCGCTACTTTCATGCTTATAGCATGCTCAGAGCGCTATGGTCCAATCTCAGTTGTGGACCATTGGGGGGGGGGGGGAGGGGGTATTTAGGAGATGATTTTTCCGGATGCCTTTAGGCGCTCATTAATCTGTTAGACACCTTATTTAGAGTATTAGTTTTTTAGCGACACACCATAGAAGACGTGTATTGAACGGGACTAGTGACGTTTGGGATATTTTGTGTTAGAGACCGGAAAATCAGTTAGCGATAGAATCCTCTAGGGTAAAGACGTGTTTAGTTGACATAGACTTTTACTGTGGCCTTTTCTTAGAATAAATATATGATAAACTGTTCATCAGTGTTGACCACATCTCTTTACTCGTTTAATCGATCGTCTTGTTTATTCTGTATTGTTGATCATCTACACTGAATACACCCGAACAATAAAACTCAAACGCTTGCAGAGTAATTAATTGAAATCCAAGTCATCCAGAGTTGACCTCAAGACAGACTGAACAAGTACATTACAAAACACAACACTGCCCGACAAGGGTGTCGATCCTCAAGCCCCCTTCATGGGTAGCAAAGCCAAGCTAAGTTCACTTAGCCTCTCGACCACGCTTCCTTAGAACTAAAATATCTGCAATAATGCTTTTTGCGCCTCTCTGAGTGTGGCGCCCTCTGAATGTGTCACCCGGGGCTTCATATTGGTCTTACACTTTTAGAAGTTAAATCCGATGTCCCGAATCAAAGTAGAATGGTACATTTAGTGGAACTGAAGAATAAACACAACTCCTCCATATAAAATAAAACAATTCAACACATACTATATACAAGCAATATAATTTCAATAATAAATTCACTGAACATGAAGGTTATCATGTAATGACAAGTCTCGCCTATAATCTTCCCTTGCACTTAAGATTAAACTTTAAATAACTTATTGACAAGCCTCGACTATTATATTCCCTTACACTTAACATAAAACTTAAAACTTATTGACAAGCCTTGCTTATGTGCCCTCTCTAAAACTACCTTCTCCAACAATGAGGCAGAACCTTCTATTGGAAAGATCTCTGCTAATTTTGTAAATCGATTGGATATTTTTAGTAGGCCTATTATTGGAAAAATTGTACTATTTCTCGAACTGTATACATACTGTATTTTTTTTCTACAATTCAAAAGCCATCTTGACCTTGAGTTTATTATTACATGACAATAGCATAACAATCCGCATCTTTTAAAACACCCGCAATATAATGCTATGGTAATCAAGTGATCGAACCGTCCCGGCGTTGTCATCTGCCATCCTGGTGGAGGTTTTGGGCTTGGAATAAATAAACTTGATTTCTCCCAAAAAAACTTGAAAGTTGATAGATCATTACAAGACAGGATCCTCTACTCTCAGCTTAAGAAAAAAAAAGTTTTCGGTCTTGTGCTCGAAATATTGTTAATTAACCGTTGGCTAAAGAAACTGATGATCAAAACATTATCTGCTCTATAGGTCGCAAATTCCGAAAAAAGGAAACTTACTACTATATAATTTATAGCCCAAGAAAACAATTCTTATGTACTTTCGAGTAACTTTAGATGGAGCACTATTCTTAACTATTAAAAACATAGAATGTGATAAATTTTTATGAATACATAATGTTATACGTATAACTACATTTTGTATCCTCAGCGACAAGAAGGTCGTGGCCTTAGTCCATTTTAACCCTCTTTAACTATAAAATAAAACTGGTGTTTAGATCAATGCATATTTTTTCATAAGCTTAATGCTTTTATATAAACTGACGTGAAATGTTTCCGGAAACTGTGACATTGATCTTTTAAACCCAGCAGACGTCTGCTCTGGTTGAGCCCCAATGCACACATACACACATAGTCAAAGCAAACAAAGGAACTAATTGCGCTAAAGACCTAGAACACCAGGGGTCATATAAAAATAACAAGCAAATATTTTTAAAATCCTTCTTAAAACTTATCTAAGGGGAATAACTCCGCACTTACATGTCATCGCTGAATGTAGCAATATACTGGTCGCAGCTGGGACTGACTGCCCACGGGACTTAGACACGTTCTATCTATCTATCTATCTATCTATCTATCTATTTGTCTGTCGGTTTGTCTGTCTGTCTGTCAGTCAAGTCATATAGTATTGTCAAGTTATGTCGTATTGCCAAGTTATGTCAAGTTATGTCAAATCATGTCAAGTCGAGTCATGTCAAGTCATGTAAAGTCATGTCAAGTCATGTCATGTTAAGTCATGTCAGTCAGTCATTCAGTAACCAATAAATCTATCTATCTATCTATTTATCTATCTATCTATCTATATACCATAAACCTATATATCTAAATCTATCTATATAAATATACATTCATTTATCCTTCTCATTCATCTCATCATGCACCTTTTTTAATAAAATAAACAACACCAATAAATGTTTGTATACGTACTACGTTCTGTTTGTTCCCAGTACAATTACATTTAACCTTATAAAGTTTAATATTTCCATTAC